>PVJX010026925.1:0-25335 GCA_004027295.1 Dolichotis patagonum
GGATCCAGTTCCTCTTTTATACATTTTCAGATTCTCATAGCTTTCTTCCTTTTTTCTTTGTTTATCTTGTCACCATTTACAATTGTATTTGTGGATATATTATTACTCTTAATCTTACTCTCCAGGCTGAGGAATAGGACTATTTTCCTCATCTTTATATTCTTGCTATATATTCACCACATTTTAGAAACTGACTTGTACCAGGCATCCAAATATCTTATAAGTGAAGGAAAGAAAGAAGAGCAAAGGAGAAAAAAATAAGGAGTTTCTTCTCCATTATTTGACATCAATAAGTAGTAGACAAACAACAATCATAACTTAATTACTGTTATAAGACTGCATATAATTTACAAATTTTGAAATCTGCCTGTTCTAATCAGAGGACTGATAATGTATTATCTATTCATTGCTAGAAACAAGATAGCAGATTCATCCTCAAGGGCAGGATCACAGCCAAGGCCAAGTTTAAAGCACACTCTAGAACTCTAAGGACAAGAGCCAGACCCATCTTGAACCCAGAACTCTAACTCCCTAAAAGTTTTCATAATGAAGTCAGTTCTATTTTTCTCTTACATACAGTAAATTAGAAATTTTAGGACACTCTTGCCATGGTCCTAAAATAATTTTTCTGTCTTAGGAAAATTTTATTCTAAAGCAAAATATCCATTTCTTAATTGATTTTCTACTGTATATTACAATGTACACCAAATCCACCCATAAATGCATAGGAAACCCCAGGACACACATTTTGTTCCTCATGGTTAGCAAGTAGTTCCTTGGTAGATGTCGTATTTTGAAAATTTGAAACTGTATTGTCAGTAATCACTGTTTATCTATCCACTGAAAACCCAGGCCTTTGGTTAAAATCCACCCATTTCTCCAAGCTAGGCTACCCTGATCTGTGAGGCAGATAAAGTATATTGCAGGAGGAGATTATGGTAGTCCAAGGCTAAGGGCTTCATTTTGATTTAAGAAATTTACTGTGCATTTTAGCATCAAATACATATTATTAAAATTGTGTATAATGGTAGGCAGACTGGCACCTGTAGAGAGTGGGTGGTAGAATATTTACAGTCAATATCTAGTCAAAAGCTCAGTCATTTTGTTATAGATATGTCTATGAGTTCTAAACATTACCTTCTACTTTGTGCTTAGGAGCTCATCTAATCTTTTTACTAAACAGTTACATAAAAACACTTTTTTGAAATAACATATTTCAGAGACATCTGACATAGTAAAAATGGGTCTGCACATGAATTTATATGCATAATATAACTGAAAGAAAAGACTTCTAGCTTTTTAACTGAAAGTAGTAGTTTTAACTGAAAGAAAGTAGTAGTTTTAACTGAAAGAAAAGAACTTCTGCAGGTTATTTAATATTTTTGGTACTGAGATTCTTTACATTTAAAAAGGAAAAAAAAAACAAGCCAAACTAACTGTAAATCTCCACTACTCAATTGATCTTGTAATTTATGTAACAGTCTGCTTATAGCTCATGGCATTTACCAGATTCTGCTTGTGTTTCATGTACCTGAGTTTTTTATAACCTTCTCAATTTCTCTTCTTCCCCTAAGTCCAGAACCTTGACTTGTATTTTCCTTGTGTATTTAGTAGTATGATTTATCTCCCAGAACTCATTAGGATGTTAATCTCCAAAATGACATGTTAATGTTATTAAGAGAGAGGAACTTATCCAACTATGAAATTTAGAGAATGTGATATGGTTATTCAGTGATGGAATCTTAGCGGCTCTGTAAGAAGGAGGCCCGGAATAGAGACACAAATATACTCCTTGTTTCTTGCCATGTGATACTCTGTGCCTCCCAGAATCCTGCAAACAAGAAAGCTTTCCCTACATGAGGCCCCTAGACCTTTCACTTAAAGAACGATGAGCCAAAAGAAAACCTGCCTCCTTTAAGAAGTGGCCCTCCTCAGTGTTACAACTAAGATTAAAAATGTCCCCCAAAATCTCATTAACTTAGAGGGTGATTAGATTCTGGGGACATTATATTCATAGTGGACTCATTCATTGCTGAGTTCAGTAGCTGAATGTGCTGTTAGGATGGGGGGCCTGGATGAAGTGGGTCTTTAAGGATACAGATGGCTGTCCTTGCCCCAGGCTCCTCCCTTCTCTCTCTGTTTCCTGGCTGTTGTTATGAAGTGAACGGCATACCTGGCCCGTGCTGTTCTATCATGCTGTTTCCTCCTGGGAACCAGTCTATGATGGACTGAAACTGTTAAGTCAAAACAAACCTCTCCTCCTTTAAGTTGTGTGTGTTGGGTATTTTGTCCCAGTGATAAAAAGATGATGAAAACACTCAAGTATTTCATTATAGTAGGGAAAAATATAGATTAATATACCTAATAAAATGCCTTTGAGTGTTCAGGTGCTCATAAGATACAGAATCAAACAGGAGCAGATAGGATTGAGTACTACCCCTGATACCCAGTGCTATAGGCTGAATTTTGTCCTTCAAAAATTCATATATTACAGTCCTAATCCCCAGTACCTCAGAATGTGTTCTTATTTGGAAACAGTATCATTGTAAATGTAGTTAGCTCTTAAGTCATAGGGTAGAATCTAATCCAATAACACTGGCATCCTTATAACAGGGAAATCTGGACACAGATACATGCTCAGGGAGATAGTCATGTGAAGAAGGAAGAAATCACAGTGATACGTCTACTCACCAGCAAACAAGTCTGTGAGCTAATAGGAAAGGCCTGGAACAGATTCTCCACACAGCCTTCAGAAAGAATCAGTCCAGCTGACACTTCTATACTGTAGTAGATTTCTAACTTTCACAGATGAGACAGTAAAGTTTTGCAGTTTAAATTGCTTCATGGAACTTTGTTATGGCAGCCTTTGAAAAGCAGTTTAACCACTGTATCAGTATTTGTTGCCTCAAGGGAATTAGAACCCACAGGTTGTTTACCATAGCCCTGCCAGAAATCTAAACTCATTGGTCCATCCTCACAGTTCTCCTCATACCAGAGCCTGTGCCAGATAACTCTCACCCTGCCTAACTTCCCTTTTTCTGAATGAGCCATCTGGTCTTCCAAAATCCTCCAACTTTTCTTAGACTGTCCCTCCCACCTGCTTGTCTTAAGAGGAACCTGATATCCTTGGAGGAAACTGCAGTCTGGAATCTGCAGCCATCTTGCATAGATTCTATTCCATCATTCACACCTCTCTTCCCACAAAGTCAAGAGTTTGAGCTTTCCAAAACTACTTCTGCCTCTTTCCCTCAAAACATCTCCTGCTTCTTAAAGGTTCATACTGTAGCCTTCCTGTTCCACAATCATGCCATTCACAGATATAGGACAGAAGAGACCAAACTGGCTAGATCTGTGAGCCAGGCTTGATACTCACTTGTGATGTCACTTGAACAAATTTATTTACTTTTGTTCGTCTTATATCATCTTAAAAAATGGAAATAATGATAATCTGCAAAGCTCTTAAAACCTGGCACTTGGTATGCACTGAATAAATATTAACTATTACATCATATTTAAGACATAAGCTGTCATTTTTCTCAGTATCTTAATGACTGATTTTTTGATGCCTTCTATATACATGTAGATAACTCACCCCACCTCCTGATTTTTGGTCTGTTGATCTTACCTACAGCAACTTTCTTGACATCGTCTGAGTCACAGATGATCCTGATCATATTCTAGCCTCATTAACTCTAAACTTTGTGCCAGCTCCAATTCTGAAATTAAAAAGACACTATTTTCTAATCACAGTGTTAATGTTTTATTATATGTGCTTTGTATTGGTACAGAGTCAAGTCTATTGTTACTAAAATAATCTTTGCTCTTTATAAAAACACTAAAACTTTACCTAACTTTTAATCTATAAATGCTATTCTAATTTTTCATCCATCTTTTCCTGTAGCATTACTTCTTTATATGCCTATATTCACCCAGTGCTAGGGAAAAATCATAAAACCATTTAAACCAGTATAGTGGATCTAACATATTTTGTAATACTTTCTTTGCTTCAGTTAATTATCTGCATGACAGTAAGGCTGTTCCCTCCAAATGCATTAACAGACATGGCTTTGAAGATTCTCACTGAGTGTAAAAGCAGCTGTCTTTGGCTGTTGGTTCCCTATCTAATTCCTAGCCATAGTCATTAGTCTCAATAATGGACACCTGCTTCAATAAGCAAATGGGCACCATCTGATCCTTGCCTGTGCTCTCAGGGTCTCTCTTGGTACCCTGCAATACCTAGAACACCCAATATGATCTGAGTGGCCTATGGAAAATGTTAATTTCTTTTACAAAAGAGAAGCAAACAACAAACTTTAAGTTCAACATATGCTTTTTAAAAGTCTTAGAAACACCCCCCACCAAGACTGTGCACCAGACTTGTTGGAATTCTTATTTCTCACTCTCATCAGGCAAAGAATCTCCACACCTTTATGTGTGGGTATATCATTGGCAAAATAAGAGCAGGCACCACTGATAAGATTCAAGTCATTTTTTCCTTGGTAGCCACATTTCTTAAACCGAAGAAGAGTACCCTCTTGTTTAGTGAGCACTACTAAAATTGTCCTTTCTATCCTCAAGAGTATTAGTTTATTTAGAAAAATCACAGTCCAAGTTGGAAGCAATAAAAATCATTTTCATAACTCCCCCTTTCTAGATATTCTTCTGGAAATCAATAATTTAATTTATCAAAAATTAACAATTTTCTTAAGAACTCTGAGGATGCCTTCACCTATTCTCCTTTTTTCTGCAGACTACCTTTTATTTGCCCAGAGGGTTTAAAAATATTCTCTTAAATGTTTTCCAATTCAGCCTTATCACAGTTATCATTGATATTTCCAAAACCAACAGTGATTTCTGAGAGCCGACCTCATTTCTGCTCAGCAGTTCTCCCACAGGGTTACACATATTGCCTCCAGAGGCTTTGGCTTTAATCTCAGCATTTGCAATCAACCCATAGTGGGTATATTTGCTGCAGGTGAATTTTTAGCAAACCTACAAGATGCCTCCACATGACGCAGGTAGGCAGTTTAGTCCACAAATTCAGTTGTACAAGTAAACAACTACTTTTTCCATGATTCCTCCTTCCTTTAGCACCTCCATTTTGCAGAGATGGCAGGCAGGTAATCACTAAAAATCAGTAATTACACTTTTCCCAGGGGTGACCTTACTTTCCAGGGAGAGGGGACCTCTCATAGTAGTAAAACACTGCTGAGAATGTTTGTCTTTCATCTACATAAAATCCCCCAAGACATCTCTTATTTCTACATTATCTCTTTAGGCCTGGCTTTTCTCTCCACTCTTTGTGTCCCTGATGATCAGGAATTGTCTTCAGTGGCAGGCTGGCACAGTGTCTGTGAAGCTACTTGTGATCTCATTTATCTATATATAACACATAGCCAGTTCTCCTGGTGGGAGGGTGTGCTGGTCCCATGGGCAGGGATATAGGGAGAAGATCACCCCCAATCTGAGTGTCTTTAAGATTCCTGGGGAGTAGCTGTTTCCCTGAGGATTCTCTGGGACTCACCTCAATATCTTTTCTCCTTAAGTCTCCTCAAATACATCCCACTTATTCAAGTCCTCATACTCCAAGAAATATTGCATCCCATCCTAAAAAAGAGCTTTCTCTATCTCATAAAGCTGCTTCCAGTCACTCTGGAGTCCTCCTGTTCTGGCCCACCCTTCCTGAGATGACAAGCATAGTGCCATATGCTCCAGCCTCAAGACCCTGCTAGGTTTCCTGATCATTTAAAAGCCTCTCCTTGGCCCTGATACTGTCATCCCTGGGCTAGTTCTTTCTCCCTCTCTGGTTGAGCTTGCTTGTCACTTCCCTGATCACCTGTGTAGCAGGCCATTATCCTTCATTGCCTTGTTTGCTCCCTTCACAGCTTGATCACAGCCCAGTTCATCTTTGTTTGTCTTTTCTTTACCCATTTACTATCTGCTTCCCTTCTGAACTGTTAAGTTCCAGGAAGGCAGAGACTCTATCTTATGCTTAAGATCATGAGCTCTGGAGCCATGCTGTCTAGGATCTGATCTCAGCTGTGTCACCTTAGTGTGCGACCTTAGGCAAGTTCATCTACCTCTCTGTGATTTTACTCATCTGTAAAAGAAGAAATATACCTCATAAAGTGGTTATAAGAATTCCATGAGTCAAGGCTAGCATATGATATGTGCTATAAAATGTTTATTAAAATATCTAGCACTTGTATATAACATTTAACATACAGGGTTTTCGGAATCTCTTGAGTATAGGAATGAATAAGTGAATACTATGACTTCAAAAAAACACAGGGTCTCCTCTCAGTGACTTCCCGTTTAAGGCACAACACAGCAAGATCAAGGACATTTGCTTGAATACTAAAAATGGTAGCATAACTGATTGCTCCATGGTAACTCGCTTACCCCTGCATGGCTGTCTAGAGAGTTAACTGTGCTGTTTACAGGTTATACTGATTAACAGTGTGAATCAGTCAATGTTTATTTTTCACAATTAGGATATAAATCATATCTTATGTATCTTATTTACTGTAGCATTATAATTTTATTTGCTTTATAAGTGATAGTTCTTATTTTTAATTACCTATGAAAACTATACAATTTGCCAGTAGAGATCCTTAAAATTTAAAAGAGCAAGATCAACTTAATCATGACTATTTAAAATTATTTGTATATTAAAAAATTAATATCTTTTATGTACATATGTATCCATACATCTCATTTTGTGGATCAGATTCAAGTGAAACATTTAAGGGATAATTCAGGTAAATATTTGAAAAATCTTGCTGACCCATGTATTGACTCTTTTCCTTTTTTTTCTTATTATTTTTGTTTTTTTGGAGACAAGGGCTCGCTTTATAGTTCAGCCTGCCCTAAACTCACCATGTAATACAGGCTGGCCTCACACTTATGGCAATCCTCCTGACTCAGCTTCCTGAGTGTTGGGATTACAAACATGTGCCAACACATCCAACTTTTTTTTTGGTTTGGTTTCTTGTTTTTGTTTTTTTAAGGATGCTCTTTTCAATCTCTAAAAAAAAAAGAAAAGAAAATCTAAAGTGATATAAAAGAGAAAATCTTAAAATGATATAAAGATAACTTTTACAGATAATTCATAAATTTAACATTACACACCACACTGACAGTGCACAAACTTTCTACTTTTATTTGCTCTGTAGGCTTTAAAATTCTTATGTATACTTTTCTTTTCGTTGTGTTCTTATCTGTCCTCTCCAGATCATTATAAAAGAATCACTGTTATAGAGAGTTGACCTAGCAGAGCACAGTCATATTATTTTGAGATTATAAAATAGAGCTGACTTAGAAAGATGCATTTGCTATGGAAAGATCATACCTACATGAATATATCTTGGTATGTCAGCCTCAGTCATCATGTTTGGTGAAGTAGTCACCTTGAGGATAGGAAAAGGGGAACAATTGCATATTTTCTCCCCAACTAGTCTGTTATCAGGCCTTGAGGAACACAGGGTTATCATGAGTAAATGAGAATCTCTTAATATGTTTATACAGTATGCTTTAGTAAAGATAGAAAATATGAAACTTTTATTTATATTACGATTGGAATGAAATAAGTTGGACACTTTTGTTATGAACAACCTATCAGATCGTAACCCTATAATCATTTAATATTTGCTGCTAATTCATACTGGATTTCAGAGAGGTTCACAGAGCACTGGTACATGGTATATACCCCACTGACAAAAACATCAAGTTTATGGCAATAAATGTGCCCAACAGTACAATGTTCTATATACCACCATTAATTTCATAAAACTCTCAAGTAGCCTAACTTTCAATATTTACTCCTTTTTCTGCTTTCCTTGAAGCTCATGAACCAATTTTAAAATCCAAATGGGCATAGGGTCACATAGAAAAATGATATCTTCCTGTTACACTTGATTTTGTGGCAATACTATGATTCATTTCATATAGGCAACTCAATCTAGCATTTCTTCTCCAGACTAAAATCCCATCATGTTCTGTCCAGCTCACTGGATTCAAAATACATTGCCATATCATTTCTCCACTGAAAATAATACTACTGTCATTTTTTCATGAAAATCAGTCTTTACTATTTGCATACTATTCTTCATCTCCCCTTACCAAAGTCTTTCACACTTCTGACTAGAACTGTTCATCACTCCAATAAATTAATGTATTGGAAACAGAAAAATTTGGTTTCAGTCTTAGGGATCAATTTACAGTAATCTTAAATAAGCCTCTTTTAATTGATGAGTCTATTCCAAATTGCATTCTTCAGTTTACTCTGTAAGGAATACAATTAAATTAAGGCAAATCTGGGTATAACTCATGTATAATGAAATGAAAACAGTATCATCATTAAACACCAAATAAAGCCATTGATTCCATGTATTATTCTGTCAGTTTTAATTGAATTGCATTTTTCCCTTTTCAGTTCTTAATTATGCAGTTCATGCTGAATCTTTATTTTTATGCATAGAATGGGATAATGTTCTCTTCCTCCTTACCTTAGTGTCTAAAAATATAAGCCTATTGAGAACAGAAAAGTCTTTGTTGGCCTTAATTAAAGCAAAACACCTGCTTTTATGCTGGGAGCTGAATGTGTTGCTGTACTGTGAGACTGTTACCAAGTGAAGGGACAATAGCGCTGCTTCCTGTTGCTTGTCCCTCTCCCTGACCTGGGACTCAGCTCTCTCCAGATTCTATCAGAGGAAAAAAACTGTGACATCACGCTCTCTGGCAAAAAAGATCTAAAGAGCCTCTGCAGATTGCTAATGAGTTTCAACTCTGTCTAGATTGCTAAGTCTAGAAAATATAAAATGAAGGAGATGCTGTTTAACTTGGGGTAGGTATGGTGAGATAACTATCTAAAACTTCATTCTTCCATTTTTTTATTTTAAAGAGAATAAAACAAAAGAGGGCAGAACAAAGCATATAAGAACAGAACAACATATCAGAACAGAACAACATAAGCAAAACAGCACTTTACAATAAGACAACCAGACATTAACAGTAGCTGTCAAAATATCTCTTTCTCTGCTACAGTTGAGCATAGTTTCAAATACAGTAATATCAAACATACCAAAATAGTATAAAACCATTCAAAAGAATGAAAGAATTACAGGGCATTCTGAACTGAATAATAGAGAATGATCAATGGCTACTATAATATCTCATTTTCAATAAAAATATTTGTTTATACTATCACATATATTAAAATCCCAATAAAACACAACATGATAGAACCGATGGTAATAGCAGAGTAGAAGAAGTATGGTAGGACTTCTAAGCAAGATGATATTAAATCAGCAATGGCTGCCATAATGTTTTGTTTTCTTCAAAACAGCTGTTCATACCATCACACATAATAAAGTCAAACAAAACAGATTAAAACCATTCCAACTGATGAATGAAAATATTGAAAGGCTTCAAAGCAATGAAATGGGAAATCATGATTACCATAAAATCTTATACACTATTACCATCTCATGCTAGGGAGACTATACGTGAGTTTGGTTTATTTCACTTATGAGTATGGCCTCAAGTTGTGTTCATTTATTTATAAATATCTCAATGTGACCATTCTTTATAGCTGAGTAGTACTCCATTATATAAAAATACCACAACTTTTTTATCCATTCCTCAAGTTGATGGGCAACTTAGGTTGTTTCCAAGATCTGGAAATTGTGCTGCTATAAACATGGGTGCACATATACCACTGTGGTATGATGTTTTCAGTTCTTCTGGGCATTCTTCCATTATTGTCAAAGATTTAAGGGCACAAAGGAAGACTTTTTTCTCTCATATGTGTCACATAACAGAGATGATGTGCAAATGAAAATGAGCAAAGGGAGATGCAATATGTCTATATACCCTAGGTTTGAAGGAAAGCCTGCTACCACAATGTGATTTCAGAAGAGGCAAAGGAAATAATCTCTACTCTTCTGTCTCCCTATAACCATGTTAGCAATTTCTAAAATACCTCTTCCAGATTCAGGTACATGCACCACTCTACTACCAGCACAATTTTATTTCTAGGATTAAATTCACCAGCTTTTTTTTTTCTAGAAATATCAAAAGAGGGTAATGGGCAAGTTACTCACCTTGGAGCACATAATAAAAGTAGACTTTTGTGATTTTAGCTAGGGAAATGTGCCAGTCGCAAAAGCTTGGTGGATACACCTTGAAACTGTGAATCAAGGGATGAACTAGGATCAGTCTTTGACATCCTTGTAACATTTAATTTGTGAACTGAAAAATATAAATCACGAAAGATTATTTATTATAGGATAGAAGCTCCAGACAACAAGAGCCTGATTCATGATAAGTAGTAATGGGGAAGAGGAGATAGCTGCCATTTGGACATACCCTTAGTGTTCATATATTGGCCTCCTCAGGGTGAGAATATATGATCTGATCCATTGAAGACCTAGTTCTCCTGAAATGCCTCCTAGTTTTGTCCTCTGTGCAGCTGCATCTCCAGGATCTATGCTAACAGGAAAGCTGTCTTGGAATGTGAAAAGATATGAATCATTCGTATATTCATTTTACACATGTTCAAACTCATCTGCCAAAATTTCTCTATGCAATGTGCTGCAAAGCATTCTAATAAGTTTAATGTGATTCCATCTCATTTTAATTCCCAAACTATCCTTTGATGGAAGTGAAGAAATGAAGGAAAATGTCCAACACATGAGGAGAGGGATGTAGACTGGGCAATGGAAATTCTTATTGAGTTCCTTATGGATAATGTTACATTGCTAAGTCTAGAAAACATAAAATGAAGGAGATGCTGTTTAGATGATGTTAGAAGCACTGTTGGATTTTTTGTGTCAGTGACCAGGTTGTTCTTACATCATGATGTGTGTATGTATATATGTATGTATGTATGTATGTACATACGTATGTATGTAGTATGTGAAACAAGATAATCCAACTTAGAGATTTAACAAACAAGGGTTAAATGCAAATGCTCTTACCTGGGCCTGCATTCTTTATATTATTGCTGACTTAGATTCTATGGTAATAAGTAGCTTGTAAGTCTATAAATAACATTGATTTTCTACATTCATTGTTCCTAATATTGCAAACCAATGCTTATACCATAGTAACATCCATTTTAAATCAATTTCTTGCAAATTCCTTTCACAGCTATATTGTTTTTATTAATAAATTAAAACAGCATATTTAAGCAATGTATTTTTTGTTCCATACAAATTCAAAGATATCCAAAAAGAGTACGGGGTTTAAATTTGCATATATAAGAGGCTGTCTTTCAAAAGGGTTTGTGAAATTACTCTTTCACTATTCAAAATGGTAAATCATAAAACATGGAAATTATAATAAATCTTTGGCATAAATTCACAAGAAGACTGCCTGCCAACATTTTAATTAAGGAGAATAGGTTGACTTATCAAATATAATTAAGGGAATAATGACCAAGTAGCTCATCTAAGGCGAAGTCAATGGAACATGAGTTTCAAGATAAGAGTGCCACTCTTTGCCCTTAACATCCTTTGTAAGGAACATTCCCCCTTACTTGGTCTTCTAAGATGAGAAACAGTTAAATCAAAATGCCCAGTTGGATTGTAACACCATGGTTTAAGGATTTATGGAAGTAGTATAAGACATTCTGGTGCTAAAGGAATTTTTCAAGTTAGATACCAAAGGGATCTTCATGCCTTTGGCGATCACGTGAAGTCCTTAGGCAAGAGGTGGGCCCATTCTTCACTCTGGCTGTAACTTGGGCCTCAACAAAGGCTCTGAAAAAATTCACTAAGCTATTACTTTATGTATGCAAAACAACACATTTTTCCTCCCAGGACACAGGAAATTAAAAGCTGACAAACATTCAAGGGAAAAAAAAAAGGAAATCAACTAACAAAAGTACTCCCTGAAATACATCCTTAATGTCATCATTATGAGCCAGATTTTTTCATGGCCTCAACTACTTCCTCACTGTGATTAAGCACCACATGAATAATTTGTTTGATATTATTCTAGTGATCTAAGTTTAATGCTTAACAATTAACAGAAAATAGAATTCCAGGTATAAAAAGAGTACCATCAAGGTACCATTTAGCAAATTCTGTTTAAGGCTTATAAAAAAGGAGTAATTTCAGTGCTAGAAGAATCTGAACCAATGAATAAATTGATGTGAAAGAAATCTATTCTGTGAGCTAGGGTATTTTATGTTTCAATATTGGAACTTGAACCTTATTTTTCATCAGAAAAGTTATTCTCAGTTGTTGGCAAAGTAAATCCATGTTATCCTGCATTCTCAAGCAGTTCAGCTGAATCTAATTAGAACATCTGCAGATTTATGCAGCTTTCTGTATATTAAAGTCTCTACCTTTGTGAAATAAATATTTCTGCAAAATCCTCTATTTTTACCAATCTCAGTGTTAATCAGACTAATACAGTATAAATTTTAACCACCATTTTTATGATCTTAGAATGAATGGTGCAATACAAGTCTAAAATATCAAGACCTTATAAATAGTGTCAGTCTGCACTGGATTTCAATATCTTCCTACTAGCCATCAATTTTGGTTTAGAGAAAGGGAAACAATTATAAACTCAGTAACTTGCTTCTTACTAGTATTTCAGAGATTTCTAGGTTGATCCATGTGTTTCTGGGATATTACGGACAACTTTTTAGTTTTGGTGTCTCTGTAGAGAATTCATTAAATCATACAAGCAATTAAAGAAAAAAGTCCATTTCATTTTCGCTACATAGATAAATTGCTAAGACTCAAGTAGAAGTTCATGTTTTTTCCAGAGTTAACTTTAATATGTTCTAACCTTCTTGGTGTAAAAGGCTGGCTGCCATTTTTCTTAGGTAACAAACCAGTCCTTTTTTCTTTTGGGCCAAGATCACCCTAAATTTCCCAGGTTGACCTTAAACTTGAAATCTTCTTGCCTAAGCCTGAGAAGCTGAGATTACAGCTGTTTGCCACCCAGCCAGCATAGGATCTTTTGTTTTGTTTTATTCTGATTTTGTTTTAATCAGCTTTCTATTTCTAACCCTAAGCTAGTGAGCAATTTCATTTTGATCTAACAACTCAAGGTATCAACATTAAATTAAAATCAGTTTTAATTTCTCAGGCTGTAAGGTACAGTAGTGAATTGAGGCCTCCAATCCTGGAAATAGAGTCATATTGAAGTCCCTGCCATTTCACTGACAAGGTATGAACTACTGAACAATAATCAAATTACTCTGAGGCTTAAGTTCTTCATGGGTAAAATGGGGATGATAACGTTTACCCTGGTATGTAATTATAGGTATGAAATGAAATAATGTATGTAACTTGTATGTGCTCTACAAATAAGGGCTGAAATATAAAGATGGAAACCTTAAAAATGAAGGATGCAAAATACTTCATTGACATGTAAAAGTGAACTATTTGTTTAATTTTTGAAAAAGGTATTGTCAACTCTCAGAAGATTTTATAAGCAATTGCCCTCTACTTCTAGCAATACCTGAAAGCAGTGGATCTCAAGAGTATTGTGCTTGGACCAAAGCATCAGTACTACTTGGGAATTTAGGAAAATACAAATTCTTGAGTAACATCCCAGGCCTACTGAATGAGAAATTTTGAGGGTGAGGCCCAGCAACATGTGTTATACAAGCCCTCCAAGGGAAACTGGTACATGCCTAAGGTTGCAAATCACTTCTTTCAGCCTTCCCTCAAATATATCATCATAGCCCCTAGAGCCTTTTTTTTTTCCTCTGAGTCAAACAGAAGGTCCCTTCTATCCATGAGGATGTGCTGAAACGTAGTAAATTTGCTAGATATGACTCTCCACTTCCTTTTTCTTGGCATTTGTCTTGTGCTCTTTATTCAGGACTAACTGATGTTCACATTGGCCAGTTAGTCAACGTTGCAATTCAAATGTTCCCAGTTGTATCCAGAATTAACATAAAACTATTCCTTAAAAAATTTCTTTAAAACATTGTAGATATTCCTACTTAAAAATAAGAATTTGGGCCTATTTTTATTCAAGTATGAAGGTGAGTTTTTCGTGTATTATTCCCTTGCTATAATTATTTAATGAGTTCACAAAATACAAACACTGCTACAAACTACAGTTTGAGACTCCCACAAGTTGATAAGGAATTTAATGATGATAAGCACTGATCTACCATAGATATTAAGGATTTAAGTAAAAACAAGACAGATGTATTGGCATTAGAGTAGGATGTCTTTCTCCTATACATGCATTGTAGTGGAGGAAAATATAAACACAACATGAAATCAATGAATACAATAACTGTAGGTTGTGCTAATTACTCTGCAAGACATAAAGGGAATGATATGATAAAAACTTCGCCAGTGTAAGAAACTGAAAGTAAATAAGATCCAAAAGTTATAATACACTTAGTAAAAGGGGAAAAAAAATTGCTTAAAGGGAAATCATATTGTTTAATTTTGCATACCTGTATCTGGTAACTTGAGCCACTATTTTGAGGATAACAATATGTAATATAACAACCATTATTAAATTACTGTCATCTTATTTTGAAATCTGTATCACTATTTTGCTGTTGTTGTCATTGTCATTGTTTGGCTTTTGTTATTGTTTTGTTCTTCTCACTTGTTTTCTTGATTGCTTTAGAATTTTTCTGCTTTTTTCTCTTTAAAGTAAATAAATAAATAAAAAGACTTCCTGCAAGGGGCTGCTTTCTCACACAAAGCAGTCAAGAAAGTTGTCTTTAGGAAGATATCTGAGCTCAGTCCTGAAGAATGGAAGGAGTTACTTAAATAAAGAAGTGAGAGAAAGTAGAAGATTCGCAGTAACTATCTATGCTAACTATCCAAAAGAAAAAAAATTACCTTTATGAAAAGAGATAGTTTGCAACTAGGGGCAAGGAGCCTGTCCTATACAAACTGGGAGATGGGGATGCTGTCTTCCTTGGTAGTTAGATTTTAAAGGACATTCTTTGAAAAAAAAAAAAAAAACAGTCCTGGGTCTAAAACTAACATGAGGCTTATTTAGCTTTTTTAAAAATATGTAATAACATTTTATTTCACAGACATCAACATTTTCACATCAGCTGTTTAATTGCTCACAAAACCTAAAAGATAACATAAGAATTAAAAACCTATGTGACATATAATGTAAATGCAAACAAATGTCTATCACAGAAACAATCTTTGCTTCAACTATAACACCCAAGGCAGTCTTCTCACATGAAAACGGCATGTTCCTTACACAAGTATCACCTACACGGATAGCATGTATATTTTGTTTTCTGATCCTTTTCTGTGGGACACGGTTGACATTTTTTTTTTGGTATTCCGGTTGTCTTAGTAGATCTTTGTGATGGTTCTCCTACCTGTTCACCAGTCAGCTTACCAGTGTGCTCCACAACTTTTTTGTATAGTTCCTTGGGCAGAACATTTCATTTTCCCTCTGCTGTAAATGATCTCTTATGAGTTCCAGACAAAAATTTTTCAATGATATTTTTCACTTGTTATTTTCTTTGTACACTATCAAACTATCTATGCCCCACATGTTTAGGATCCAGTAAAATACAACCACTGGCCAATGTTTTGTGTTCTTTTAAAATTAAATTTTATTTAAAGAGAAAAAAATCAAAACAAAAAAAGGGTAGAAGTAATATAGAATTTCAAAAAATACAGTAAGAAATCACTAGTTCATAGTTTACATGTTGTCATCTTAGAAATAAGTTGTTCAAGTTACAAAATTAAAGCATACAAAGTGCACATTCAAACAGTGAGACTGCAAACAATTCTGTTCAACGATCCAACAAAAACTTAGTAATATGGTTATCTAACTTACATACTTAAACATACATGCGGTTATGTCCTTTAGAGCACTTTCTTTTCCTCTTTTTTACAGTAACAATTACACATTTGGGGTTTTATTACTCCTACAGTTCTTATTACTTTTTTTTTGAAGAGAATAAAACCAAATGTGACAAAACAAAATAGTCAAAACAAAAGGATGGACATAGTATATGATGTAAAAACAAAATACAAGATGATCAACAATGCCTCTTGATATCTTCAAAAGAATTGCCCATATCATCAGGTATAATAAAATTAAACAAAACAATACAGAACAAAACCAATAAAAATGAAACACTGGAGACATTACAGGACTTCAAAAGAAGATAATAGTCAAACCAGAATGAGTATCATAGTGAATCTTACTGTCTTCAAAGTAGTTGTCTATATCCTCAAACTTGATACTATCAAACAAAACAAAATAGAGTAAAATCAGTCAAAACAGGACAGTGAAAACAATACAGGGCTTCAAATAAAGTTAATAGAAAATCAAAAATGGTTACCATAATATATCCTGCTATCTTTGGAATAGCTGTCCATGCAATCAAATCTAATATAAGAAGACAAACTGGAACAGAATGAAACCAAACTAAACAGAACGATGAAAACAATATGGGTTTCAAATCATGATTAAAAGATTAACAATGGCCACTGCCTTCCCTTTTTAGACAATTCCTTCCCTTTCACTTTCACAGAGTGCATTGTACATTTTGCACCCCACTAACTCCTTTAGTTTTTAGATTAGGGAGGCAGCCCGTTATTCACCTAAGTGATTCTGAACCTTTTTACCACTGAGTATGATCTCAAGTTGTATCCATTTACCTACAAGAGCCTCAAGGTTTTCTTTCTGTATAACTGAGTAGTTTTCTATTGTATAAAAGTGTTATGGCTTTCTAGCCAATCTGTGGCTGATGGACAAGCTACCTCCACTGTTACCTGGTTCCCTGTGACACACAGCATTGTTTTCTCATCTTTGACTTTCAGTCTATAAATCCTCTTTTGGGTTAATTGTATTTCTTATATAGAGCATATTGATGGACCCTATCTCCTGATCCACTCTGCCTGTGTTTCTTTTTATTGGTAAATCGAGGCCATCCATATTAGTGATTATAGCCAACTTTCTCTGCCTCATCTCTGCCATGTTATTTTTCTACCTTTGGTTGTCTACTTTTCCCCTTCATTCCACTGTCTGCCCTGTTCAGTGAGTCCCCTCTGCCACTGTTCCTGAAACCATAGTCTTTTTTTTCTCTCTCCAGAAATCTTTCAGTATTTTTTGTAGGATTGGATTGGTGGTCATGAACTCCCACAGTTCCTCTTTGTCATGGAAGTATCTTGTTTCTCTATTAATTTTGAGAGATAGTTTTGAAGAATACATCAATCTGGGTTGGAGTTTATTTTCTTTCAGGACTTGGAATACTTCACTCCAAGCTCTTCTTGATTTGATGGTCTGTGTTGAGAAGTCTGCTGTGATTCTGATGGGTTGTCCTTTATAGGTGATCTGCTTCTTTTCTCTGACAGCTTTTAATATTCTGCTCTTGTGTTGATTTCTGGGATCTTGATTATTATATGTCTGGGTGTAGATCTATTTTGGTTATAACTGGCTGGAGTTCTGTATGCCTCATATATCTGAATATCATTTCCTTTTCCTATGCTTGGGAAGTTTTCTTCAATTTCTGTAAATAGCCTTTGTATTTCATTTGTGTTTACCCCTGCTTCTTCACTCACATTTTTCATTCTGAAGTTACAGATCCTCTTGTCATCTTCTAGCCTTTGTATTGTTACTTCCTGGTTCCTTCTTATTTTTAAGAGATCTTTCCTTTCATGATCACAAGCTGCAAACCTGTCTTCAAGATTTGACAGTCTATCTTTACTTTCTTTCAAGCAGTTTTGCCAGCTTTCAATGGAGTTTTTAATTTCCTGGTAATCTCTTTCAATCTGTTTCATGTGTTCTAAATTATTTTTATATTCTTTATTGAAGGTTTCCCTCCTTTTTCTATGCTCCTCTATTCTTTCATTTGTGCCTTCTTTAGATGTACTTAGCAATTCTTTTATTATGTTTCTCATATCTTCTTTTACCTGTAATAGTTTTTCTGTTCTAAGTTCTTTTATAGCTTCATGGAGTTGTTTCTTTATTTCAGTTGATGTTGCTTCAAAAACTGCAGGTGTGCAACTCCCAGTCCCTCTGTGTTTTCATCCCCTGGGCCAGTATTGCATGGGTTGAAGGCCAGAGACTGCCTTTTGATTCTTTCTCTTGTCATGTTTCTGGTTTCTTCTGGACAAGTGGGTAGTGGGGTCCCCGGCACTTCCTGTATTGGTTATAATTACTTTGAAATGCGTTGGCTAGGTATTTCTGCTGTTTGCTGCTTTCCCCAGTCTGCTGATGGCTACTGGAGTATAAGCAGGGGCGAGGCAAGCTGGCCCCTTCCTTCTGAGCTGGTTAACCACAGGGAATCACCACATTAGTGTGTGCCGGGCTGGTGGGGTTGTTTAGGGTTAGCTTTAGGGAAACCTCAGCAGTGGCTATTGAGCCGCACAGAGGGGCTGAACTCAGTCCAAGCAATTTCCACCAGTCTGCTCCAAACTAGGAGTGGCTGAACGAAGCCAGCTGCAGTTCTGTCTCCAGGCTTATCCTGCCCAACTCCAAAATGGTGCCCAGCCAATCTCCCACTCCCACAGGAGAACTGAGTCCCACACACTCACCGCCAGCCAGTGCAGTTCTCTGGTCTGCTGCTCCCCTCTGCCAAGGCCTTCGGGCTTGCTAGCCACCAGCTTCACTGTGCACGTTTGTCTCTGGGTTCCAACAGTGCTTCTGGCATGGTGGTTCCAGCTCCAGGGAAAGTGCCTCCAGCTACTGCTTTCTTCTGTTTAAGTTTTTCTTTCTTTCTTTTTTTTATTCTCTCAGTGGGCTTCAATTCTCACTTTAGTTTCTTCCTGGTCTAAGGGGACCCACTTCTTTCCTTCTTGTCTTCTCCATAATTCTGTATTCTAGCATCTGGACTGTTTCTCTCAGAGAAGCTATTTACTCTACGGCTTACTATTCTGCCATCCTCTCAGCCCTCCTATTTAGATTTTTAAAAGATTTACATACATGTTAAAGAGACAGAGAAAAAACTAAAAAGTTTTGCAGAGTATATTCTCTGATGGAGAAGGAAGGAGGCCTGTTTTCAACAAATAAAATTAAGCTACTTTGATTTGTATTTGTGCTGAAAAAATATGTGAATTAAAGTAACAGGCAAAATCATGCAAGGTCTTCTACAAAGGTTTGTATTATACTCTCAGAATAATGGAAACCCACTTGAAGTCTTGTGATATGATCTCATCTATATCCCTAACAAAATATTTTGCCCCCTGACATGATGTACTGGGAAAGGTACACCATCACTTTTGGGGTAATTTTCGTCAAAAATGTGTAATCCCTATTCAATAATGGAAGACAATACAGAAGCTTGAATTGAAGACTGTCCTATAAAAGTATAACCAGTGCTTTTCAAAAATGTCAACGTCATGAAAGACAAAGACTAAAGACCTTTTATGAATTGCGGGTCAGTGAAGAGATATGTTAAGTAAAGGGAATGTCACATTCTGGATTGGATACTGTATCAAGAACATTATAGAAAAAATTGGTAAATCTGAATAAGGTCTACAATTAATTAGTAATACTGCATCAATGTTAATTTCCTACTTTCCACAATTGGTTATATATGTAAGATGGTAAAAATTTGGGGAAACTGGGTGAAGAATTTGTGGAAACCCAGCATTAGTTTTGTAGTAGTTTTATAAATGTAAAATTTTTCAAAATAAAATATTTAAAATAAAGTTATTAAATACTGATAGAACTGGAAGACATTATGGTATGAAACAAATTAGGTACAAAAAGACAAATGCTTCATGATCTCACTTATATGTATAGCCTAAAAAAGTTGAATTCCTACAAGGAGAGAGTAGAATGGTGATGACTACAGGCTAAAAACAGAAATGGAAAAAATTGACAGTAATGTCAAAAAGTGCCAAAATACAGTCAGGTAGGAGAAATAAGTTCTAGCATTCTATAGAACAGTAGTATGACAATAGCTATAACAATTTATTATATTAAGAACTAGTAGAGAGGACTTTGAGGCTTCTCAACACAAAAGTGATAAATTTTTAAGGATATATAAATGTTAATTGTCCTAATTTGAACAGTACACCTTGTACAAATATCAAATAATCACACTATATCCCATAAATACATACTATCAGAATGTGGCAATTAAAAATAGTAACAAAGAAGAAAGACCATTTAGGCTACTTAATAAATTGTTGAGAGAGAGGGTATAGGAGTTGGGGAAGCCAGTTAGGAGTTTAGTGAAAAAATGTCTGAGTATGAGATAATAGTTTGGAGATGGCAGTAGGGGCAAAGATGAGGAAACTTAAGAATCAAGGAACATTCTGGGGATGAAAGTGACACTGCCTAGAAATCTGAATGTGAGACATGAACTACAAGAGTAATTTCTAAAGGTTTAACTCCATCAAGTATGCCATTTGTTAAGCAAGAGAGAGGGAGGGAAAGAAGGAAAGAGAGAGCGAGGGAGAGAGACTCTAAGGGAACACAGAAACACAAGGTTTTAGGCAAGATAATCTTTGTTACTGATCTGTTATGTAAAATATCGTATTCTGCCTAAGTCTAGCTCCCTATGAGTGAGCACAGGGCATTGATCAATGTTACAGTATGATTTTATATATGTCTTATATGTGATTTTAACATTCTTCCTCATAGAGGTATCTATAGACACTTCTTGGTTTCGTTCTGCATACAAGGCAACAATCAGCATGTCTATAATTTGTATCTATCAATGTGTTTTAATATTTATTCCTCCACTCCCCACAAATTACCCCTAAACTTTATAAAGCAAGCTAGTATGCAACATGGAGGTAACCAGGATTGGTCCTCTTACTTTTAGCCAATTGTAGAAGCCAAAACAAAATCATTAACAATTTTTATTAACAGTTTATTATTATTAAGAGATTATTTAGTTTTAACTACATTTCACAAACTTGACAGTTATGCATAAAAGCTAATACTAATAATAAAAATGACAGACCTGACCTTTCTAATTCCAAAGCATTATCTGCTCAAAGTAAGCACATTTTCATTGAAGAAAACAATGACATCCTCCTCCCCATTTTAAAATAAATACATAATTAAAACTCAGCCCTCCCAGATAAGGATGACTTTTTATAGAAACTGAGAGGGTTACTGCTTTTCAAAAGAAACTTAATGTTATGGTTTCACAGTAGTTTAAGTGTTTTGAGATGGCAGCTTATAAATTTTTCATCAATGCATGACTTTGTCACCAAAAACCATGCAAGCCTTCCTATGGTTCTCACTGCAAAGAGGTTCCCACAGTGCTTCTGACTGCATTCTGATCTCCACGTTTGCAAGGACTTTCAGACCCTGGCTTTTAAGAGTGTAGGAAATTGCTTTTGTCTTCGTTGAGGGCAGGCTGCTTCTGTGTGTACCTATGGTCATCATGGAGAAAGGACAGCACAGCTCAGCACACACTCTGGTGGAAATATGTGGTCATACTAAGTGGGTTTACAAAGTGGCCCTGCCACTTGATAGCCATGTGGCTTGAGTAAGCTGTATATTCCCTGCAGTCTCATTTTTCATTGTTAAGTGAAGGTTAATATAATGTTTATATTTAATGACCCAGGGAACATAAGCCTTTAAGACAAAGCTGAATTAAGACTGGATACTATTATTCTTCCCTCCTAGTAATAGGAAAGTTTCTTGCATTTTGGCTTCAGAATTTTCCACTATGTTTTTCATAAGCTGTTACCAAATGTACATGTCCCCTAATATTAACACATTAAACTAAACTGGAAATATTAAAAATAATTGCAAAACTGAATAACTGGAAAAAATGGATTCAGCCTTACTAGTAATCAAAAATATTTTATACTAAAGCTTATAAAATAGTTTTTAACCTATGAAGTTGAACGTATGAAGTTTTTAACCTATGAAGTTTCATGTATATATACATGAAATGTATATATAAGCATTACCACAGTAAAGTGAAGTGCTTGAATATACTGCTTTTAAGGGTATAAAATGGTATAGCATTCCTAGAATCTTAAAACATAGCATACAATCTAACCAAACAATTTTGCTTGAGGAGGTAAATACTGTCTTTTTCTTCCTTTTATATACAAAATATATTATAAGAGTATAATGATTAAAACAGAGTATTTGAACATAGATTCAAATAAAATGGAATGTAATATATTAAGGTGAGATTTGAAATCAGTGGTAAAAAGATTGACTCAAAAAGAAATGCTTTGAAGATAACAATATTACGTGAGAAAATTATAAAGTCAGATCAGATCCTCGTGCCATGAACCAAAAACAAATTTCAAATGGATTTGGTATTTAAAATAATAGCCCTTGTGGAAAATATAGAAATCTACTTTTAATAATGTTTGAGAAGTCTTTATCAGCATAGGCATAAAACCTAGAATTCATAAATAAAATGAGTAAAATTTGGAATACGATTAAAAGTATTTGTTGGGGGGAAGTATCATAAGTAAAACTAAAAGATAAATAATAAATTGAAAGGACACATTTGTCCAGTATATAAAAAACAAAGCATTGAAGGTTTCTATAATTCAAAAAAAATATATAACACAACAGAAAAATACTCATGACAAAATTTCCTGAGAGATATAAATGAAAAATAAACACGGGAAAGATGTTCAATTTTTAAAATGAAGACAGTGAAAATTAAGCTATGTTAATTTTTGCTTATATGATTAACAATTTATTTATTTATTTGTACTGGAAATCAAACTCAGGACTTTGTGCTTGCCAGGCAGGCACTGTACCACTGAGCTAGACTCGTGGCACATGACTGACAGTTTATATCGTGTTCAAAGTGTGCAAAAACAGAAAATCACAGTGCCATTGGGGATGTAAATTGATACTACTTTTTGAAAAAGTTTCATAATATCTATTAAAATAAAAAATACCAATATCCTATGATTCATACATTTGTAGTAGGAAGCCATAATATTTAAATAATCACATGCACACAAAGATTCAAGAAAGATCATGGCAAATTTTGTTTGTAATAGAAAAACACAAACAGAAATGATTAGCCTGACTATCTGTTGGAACAATATGGGTAGAGCAGACACAATGATCCAGTTAAAAGGTGTAAGAGAATTTTTAGAAGATCTAAATAGCAATATATAAATTTTGAAAAATAAAATAACCTGTGTCATAATCAAACTATTTATTTAAACTAATAGTTCATCTATAATAAAATACTTCACATCTTTTAAAAAATAATGCTTTAGAATATTTACTTAAACAGGAAAAGGTTCTGGTGTACTTCTTAGAATAAATTATGATATCATATACTGAGTATGACCCATTTTATATTTCAAAGGAAGGATATATAACAATAGGTGGGATAGGAAAAAGAGTAAAAAAATTTATTCTTTTTATTTGTGCCTTCCAGTTTCCTCAGGAGTCAAAGTTAACTTGAAATTAGGGAAAGGAAAGTTAAATGGCAATAAAGTACAGTCAGAAGAGAGAATTCCTGAACTAACACAGGATGTTTCATCTTTTCTTCCAATATCTAACTACTTAAAAAGACATGTTTATTCTATGCATAGAATGCAAAGTGTTTTATCTTCAAAGCATCCACTGGACTATCCATACCCAAATCTTTTCATCTCCCATTTTAACAGTTCTAGAATTTGTATAGAGTGATCTATGAAATCAAAATTCTGCCACGAAGAAAAAAAAGATGGCAGGCAGACTGGTAGGTAGCAGGAGAGAGACCCTCTCTGAGAGAGACAGCTCAAATGCCAGAATAAAACACCCTGGAGAGACCCAAACAGAGAGAAATGCACTCTCACAACCCAGGAAGAAACTAAAGTGCAAAAAACCGCTCCAATATGAGGTCCTGGGGCTACTATTAGTGAAGATAAGATCAGCAAGCATGGCGCCCTCCTCGAGCTGCCTGAATTCCTGCCAGACCTCAACAAGCGATCCACGCTGAAGCAACTGGCTAGAGCCACCGGAACGCGGAGCTGAACAGCCCTGTGTGCAGCTCACCCCGACCAGCCCTGCACGCGACCCACCCAGAGGCACTGTGAATTCCCACCGCAGCTGTGCTGAAGTCAGAGGTCGGGGAGCCCTGCAGTTCTCGGGGACTGGCATAAACATGCGGTGAGTGATGGGAATAAGATGCTCCCATGGGAAAGGGGAAACCAACTGGATGACATGTTGGATTTGGGCAGGACAGCCCTAACTCCATAAGGAAGTGGCTTCAGCTAGTTGCTCCCCTTGCCGGGCAGATTGGTGGAATCTGCTTGGACTAGGTCATGCCCCTGGCGGAGACCCAGTGAGTCACTACAAATTACTTTCCTGAGATTGGTACACACTGACGCAGTGAAGGCCTGCAAAGTTTTACTATCCCAGAGGGGAGGAGCTAGCACACACTGCCCAAGGGTCAACTTTAATCTCTGATAACTGACTGAAGAGGGCAAAAGCTCCTAGCCTGCACGCTCTAGAGGAGCCTTAACCAACAAGAAAAGGGTCTGGGAATTACACTGTACACTTGCACGGAAGGAACCAAAAACATGACAAAAGGGAGAAATAAGAAAACACTCCCAGCCCCCAGACCTGAGAACATTGATCCAGGAGAGGTAAATACAAAAGAGATTGAGGGCAGCAAAAATGCAACATCAAACACAGCGTTAGCGGACATAAAGAGATATCTTCAGGACCTCGTAAGTGGGACTAAAACTGAAATATTAATTCAAATTAAACAAGACAGAAGTAGATTAATAAAAGAAGGGCTGGGTACCTCTCAAGAAGACACAGACAGACAAATGGAGGAACAAAAATGGAGAGAAAAATTTAATGAAGAATTCAGAAAAAAACCTAGAATTCATGAAGCAGATTCAAAGAGATTATCAGGAAACTAAAGACTCCATAGAAAGATGGCAAAACTCCTTGAAAGAAAACAAAGATAGACTATCAAAAATTGAACACAGACTTACAATGTGGGGTCATGAAAGGGAAGATCCCTTAAAAATAACAAGGGAGCAGGCAGTAAAGATACAAAGACTGGAAGATGACAAGAGGATCTATAACTTAAGAATAAAGCATGTGAATGAAGAAGCAGGAATCAAATCAGAGGAATTACAAAGGATATTCACAGAAACAATTAAGGAAAAATTTCCCAACCATAGAAAAAAGAAATGATATGCAGAAGTATGAAGCATACAGAACTCCAGCCACCTACAACCCAAACAGAGCTACATAATAATCAGACACATAATAATCAAGATCCCAGAAATTCAATATAAGAACAGAATATTAAAAGCCATCAGAAAAAAGAAACAGATCACTTATAAAGGAAAACCCATCAAAATCACGGCAGACTTCTCGACACAGACCATCAGGTCAAAAAGAGCTTGGAGTAAAGTAATTCAAGTGCTGAAGGAGAACAATCTCCAGCCCAGATTG
>PVJX010026926.1:0-25350 GCA_004027295.1 Dolichotis patagonum
CACCTTTTGATCATTGTGAATAGTGCCTCTATGAACATATATGTACAAAATTTTTTTTGGTTTTGTTATTTTTTTAAAATTTTTAAACTGTTACTAAGTATGTACTAGTTTTTTTTGCACAGTTGTTTTCAGTTTTCTTTGTTATACACCTGGCAATGAAATTACTGGATAATATGGCAATTCTATATTTAACTTATCAGGAAACTGTCTTTTCATAATTGTACCATCGTACATTCCCACCAGCAATATATGAAGTAAACATTCCAATTTCTCTGTATGCTTCCAGCATTTGTTATTTTCCATTTTTTTAAAAAAATAGTATCCATTTTAATGAGCATAAGATTATATCTCATTGTGGTTTTGAATGCATTTTTCTAATGACTAATAGTGTTAAGTATCTTTTCATTGCTTGTTGGCCATGTGTATATCTTCTCTGGAGAAATGTCTACTCAAGTTAATTGCCCATTTAAAAATTTTTGCAGGGACCAGGGGTTTAGCTCAGCAGCGTAAGTGCCTGCTTGGCAAATGCCAGGTCATGAGTTCGATCCCCAGCACCAGAAAATAAATGAAATGAAATGAAATGAAATGAAATAAAATAAATGATTGGCGGGGCCAGGGGTTTAGCTCAGCAGTGTAAGCACTTCTCCAGCAAGTGCAAGGTGTGAGTTCGATCCCTACTACAAAAAAAATTTTTTTTTGGTTACTGCTATTTTGCTATTGAGTTTTATGAGTTATTTTTATATATTCTGGATATGATACCCTTATCAAATACATTATTTGCAAATATTTTCTCTCATTCTATGGGTTTTCATTTTATTTTCTTTTTTATTAACATATTAATTATACAGAATAATGGACTTCATTGTGACATTTTCATACATGCATAGAACATACTTTAATGGTATCCCTACCACCACCCTTCCTCTACTTCTTTTTTTACTTTCTTAATGGTGTCCTTTGAAGTACAAAAAAAAAGTTTTTAATATTGATGAGGTTTAAGAGTTATTTGGTTATATTTAGGTCTTTGATTTTGTATATGATGTGTCTAACTTCATTCTTTTCACATGTAGATACTCAGTTTTCCAAGCACCACTTGAAAAAAGTGTTTTCTCCCTTTTTTTGACAAATATTTTCAAATTATAGGCAGTTTTTTTTAGTACTTTAAAGGCTATTATTTTCTGACTTGCATTGTTTCTTATGAAGTTAACATCGTATTGATCTTTGTTCTATATATTTTGTACTCTCTTAACCCTTTTTCTATATCTTTGATTTTAAGAAGTTTGATTATAATATGTCCTGATATAGTTTTTTTTCCATGTTTGTTGCACTCGGGGTTCATCAAACTTCATGGTTTTGTGAACCTAAAATTTTCATCCAACTGAGAAAATTTGTAGCCGTTATTTCTTCAAATTTTTTCCTCCACCCTAACCCCATGTATATGTCATTTGAAATTGTTCCATGTTTTTCTTCTGGGGTTTTTTTGGGGGTGGGGGTGGGGGGATAATTTCTATTAGTTCATCTTTAGGTTCACAAATTTTTTATTTTGAAATAATCTATTTTAATTTCATGTTGTATATTTTTCACCTCAGATATTTTGGTTTTCATCTCTAGAAGTTTGATTTGGATTTTTTGTAATAATATACAGAAAAGTGTGCAAAGATAGTATAGTTGGTGATATAACTCAGTGGTAGAGCATATGGAGGTCCTCCTGGGTTTAATTTCCAGCACCAAAAAAAAAAAATATATATGTATATATATATATATATATATATATATATATATATATATACTGCCTGCCCATATATCCCTGACCGAGTTTCAGTTTTCACTAATGTTATTGTTTAACTTTGTTATGATACACCTATCAAAAGTAAGATATTGCTTTAGTTATTTTCTCATTGCTGGGACACAATACCTAACGCCCACAATTTAAAGGTGGAAAGGTTAATTTTGCCTCAACGTTTTTAGAGGTTTCAGTCCAAGACAAGGGCAGCATGGCAGAAGAGAATCAGCTCATGGCATGCAGACAGGAAGCAAAGAGAGGGATCAAGGGAGGAGGAAAGGAGCCCTTCCAAGCCATGCCCTCAGTGACCCACCTCCTTCAACCAGGCTTCACTCCCCAAATTACATTTAGCTATAAACTCATCAGTGGACTAATTCATCAATAATATCACACCCCCATGGTACAATCCTCCTAAAAGCTCCACTCATCACTATGAGTACATGAGGCTTTAGGGGGATGTCTAGATGTGAACTGTAATAGATACCAACATGGGCACATTACTGTTAAGTCACACACTATTCACATTTCAACAGTTTTTCCACTAATGGCCTTTTTTCTGTTCCAAGAACCAACTAAAGATACCATATCACATTTAGTTGTCATGTCTTCTTTCTCTCCTCTGATCTATGACAGTTTTACTGTCTTTTAAAATTTTTTACAGGCTTGAAAATTTTGAGGCATGCCTGTCATGTATTTTGTGGCATGTTCTTTAATTTGGGTTTACCTGATAATTTATCATGATTATTCTAAGATTATGGCTTTGGGGAAAGATTAACAAATTACATACCCATATCATATCTTACATCATAATAAAGGGTATATAATAACTATGTGGCATCATCAGTGATACTAATTTTAATCACTTAGTTATGGTGGCTTTTTCTAGATTTTTCTGTGAATCTATTCTTTTTCCCCTTTCAATACTGGGAGCAAGCGACTGTACTCTGCCCAAACTCACGGGGAGGGGGAGTGATTAAGTTCTATGTTTTAGAGGAGAGAGTATTTAAATATATTAATTGGAATCTTCTGTAACAAAGAGTTGTCTTTTCTTCCCAATTTATATAATAACCCAAAATTCTGTTATTTATTTTGTTCTCAAATTGTTTTACCTTGGCCATTGAGTGCTCTTTCGCGTTGGCTCTTTTGTCTCTTTCACTTCTCCTCCCACTCACTCCCATCCCCACCCCATCCAGCCTTTTTTAACCACTTTCTTACATACTAGTCTTTCGTACTAGTCTAGGTCTAGTACATTTTGGTGCTATAACTTGCTCCAAAAGTACCTTGTATTTTCCTGTTCCCAGCTTGTGGTCATCTCTCCAGACAGCCCTGGTTCATTTTAATGGAGAGGGTTGTTTAGAAACCAAGACATAGGCATTGAGTTTATTTGTTGCCACTGCAGTTGGGTGTTTCTAATAGCTTCCTTGTCTCTGCTTAACCAGCTTAATTTTTTCTCTAGATTATTGATTGAATGTAATATTCCAAGAGTTGTAATTATCTTCTCTATCAATTCCAAAGAATTCCTTAATTTCAACTGACCAATTTTTCTTTGGGTGGTTTTGCATATACCTTTTGCTCTTTGGAAATATATAGATTTTAGCTATTTTCAGCTTTGCTTTTTTGTTGTTTTTTTTTGTAACTGGGGTTGAATTTATGAACTTGCACTTGCCAGGCAGGTGCTTATACCTGCTGAACTAAATCTCCGGCTATTTTTCAGCTTTTTTAGAGGAACCAGAGGAATCTTAGTCTAGGTCTAATTTTGTCCCACCTGATTCTGCAGACTCACTTGATTCTTTGCAAGCTATGCTTTGCCAGTCTAAAGATTTAGGAGCAGGAACCAGGCCTTTGTGATCTCTGAGAATAGTTCCTTATAATCCTGTGTGTAAGTCTTTCTCTAGTCTTGGGTAGCTTCTTACCTGCATACTAATGAGTGGGGGATCCTCAGCACATAGCCAGAGCTTTCTTTTTATATAGCTTTTTTCTCTTCAGTATTCTCCCCTGTGAACTTTAGCCACCTTGACCTCCCCAGACTCGTAGTTCCATCTCAACTCACAGAAACTATCAGTCTCAACCTTAGTATCCTGGTGTAGAAACTTTTCCCAGCAGGAGTGCAAGGACAATTTTAAGGTTTACCTCACTAACTTTTTGTATCTTGGGGATGACTATCTTTAGTTACCTGATGGCTAGTGTCTTAAAAGCCATCATTATCATCATCATTTGAGATTGGAGTTTCATTACATTGCCCATTATGATCTTGAACTTGTGAACACAAGCAATCTTCTCCTTTCAAGCCTTTCAAGTAGCTGGGGATATATCAAACATTCTCATCTTCCCCTAAAAAACAAAAACAAAAACAAAAAACTACATACTCATTACCAGTCACTTGCTATTTCCCGTGTCTCAAACACTAATCTTTTTCCTATCTCTATGAGTTTGCTTACTCTGGAAATTTCATATAAATGAAATCACAATGTGTAGATTTTTATATCTGGTCTCTTTCACAGTGCATATTTTCAAGATTCATGTTGGGGCATATATCAATACTTCATTCCTTTTTTAGAGATCAATAATATTCCATTGTATGGGTATACCACATTTTATCCATCTGTTCATCAGTTGATAGACATGTGGGTTAGTTTCACCTTTTGGCTATTATATAAAATACTTGGCTATTATATAAAATACTTCTATGATCTTTCATGTACAAGGTTTTTTGTGGACATATGTTTTTAATTCTCTCAGGTATATACCTAGGTAGTATTAATAAACAACACATTAGTTCTTATATTTAAGAACTAATGTGTGCTGGTAGATTTTTAACAACTAGCTCATATAATAGGGATTAGGAAAGCTCCAAATGATAACATTTGTTGGTTTCTAGTGTATGGATACTCAAATTACCAATATGACATCACTGAGTATACATAGATTTGGTAAGAGATGTACAGTAACACATTGTTATATAGTATAGAAATCATGTAGTATTTCTATACTATATAAGTACAGAAGATGTAAGTAATCCCAGAAATATGGATAATAACATACGGTAAAGGTGACACATTGTGAAGATTTTTCACCTTTATTTTTAAGTGGTTCACTTAATTCCAGGTTTCTGTAATTTAATTTTTAATGATGAAAATATCTAGAAACACCAATTCTCAAAATTCCTGAAATTTTAACAGTCTGCTCTCTATATTTATGTGGGCAGCCTTCATTGTTTCATTTACCCCCACTTACTATGCCTCCTGGCTTATTTTTGGATTCAATTTGCTTATTACTGAAGTATATCCATTACCGTACTGTCAAGAAGAGTGTATATGAAGCAAACTCATTGTCTTTACTTGTCTGAAAATGTCTGAAAGTTTGATTCTCATTTGTTAATTTAACCATGTTCAGAACTACAGATTGAGATTTATTTCTTTCTACACTGAAAATATTACCTACTATTTTTTTGTTGTTGTTGTTGTGTTTGATTGTTTGTTTTGCTTTGCTTTGCTTTTGCTTTTGTTTTTTGAGTCAGGGTCTCACTATGTAGTTCAGGCTGGCCTTGAACTCGCAAGGCAGCCCAGGATGGTCTTGAACTTGAGGCAAACCTCTTACCTTAGCCTCCTGAGTGCTGGAATTATAGGCATGTGCCACCATGCCTAGCTTTATCCTATTATCTTTTGGTTTTCATTTTTGGTGATGAGGAAGCTGCTGTCATTATAATTAACAACCCATTTGGTAATTTCTCCTTTGTTAGTGAGGGTTGCTGTTTTTTTCTTTTTGCCTTGTGGATTTGGATTTTCATTAGGATGTGACTCATGTAATTGTTTATTCTCCATCTTTGTATCATAGGCGGAGGTTAGTTTGTTAACTTGACTGAGTCACAAGGTGCCAAGATATTAGTAATCAGATTATTTTGGGTTGCCTATGAAGATGTTTTTGGAAGAGATGAACATCTCAATCAGCAAACTGAGTAAGGAGGACTGGTCTTGCCAAAGGAAGTGGGCCTTTTCCAGTCCACTGAAGGCCTCACTGGAACAAAAGGCTGACCCTCCTGCAGGCAAGAAGGAGTTTCTCTTGCTTTGCTATTTGAGCTGGGACATCAGTCTTTTCATACCTCCAGTTGAAACATCAGCTCTTCTTGGGTTTCAAGACTAGTGACTTTCAAACTGAAATTGATTCTTAAGCCTTTGGACTCAAGAGTGTAATATCATTGGCTTTTCTGGGCCAACAACTTGCTAACTACCAATCATGGGACTTTTTTCTCTCTTATATATGGATGTGTATGTATGGGTATCTTTTATACACACACATATAGCCTGTTGGTTGTTCTGTTTCTCTGGAGAATCCTGTAATATACCCATAATATTTTCAATAATGATTTTCCATGATTTCTTCTATTAAATTTTTCTGCACTTAACCTTAGACATATACTTGACTTTGTCTTTTTTATTTTTCGTATATATCAATCTCTTATTTGGGTTTTTTTTTTTTTGTCTTTACTCCATTTTGGGTGATTTCCTCAAATGTCTCTTCTAATTCCTTCCTCTGGATTTAATATGTAATTTAATTCATCCTTAGAGTTTTTATTTCACTATCTATCTATCTTTTTTTTTCCTGGAAGTTCTATATGATTCTCTTCTCTCTGGTTTATTGTTTGTGTTCCATCTTGGTCATTGCTTTGCTCCTATGGTTAGTTAGCCCTTGTGAGTATCTTCATGAGGATTTTTTTTCCCTAATGGATTTGTTAAACATCCCTATAGGGCTAGTTTGAATTTGATTCCCCTTAAACCTAAGAATTGTAGTGAGTCTTGCTTCAGGCTAACCTATGGATTTTAGGGGTGTGAATTTTTTAAAAAGTTAGTTTATCTCAGTGATTACCTGTACACTGAGGTAAACTCAAATCTCTCATTTGCATGTTGTAAAGACTACGGTCTGTGCTTTTCATGAACATCATTGATTTACCTACCCAAGTCCTCTTCAGACATCAAGCTTCCTTGTAACTTCTCTAATCCTGGAGTATATTTTTTCTAGTTTTCTTTTCATGGAAGGGCCAGAGCTTCTCTAATCATAGGGCTTTATTTCAGCTCCATCTCCTAATCTTTAGTATATAGTGCAACCCTTGCCTTTCAAGATCTACATCTAAATCTGAATCCCTGTGTTTGCTGAGTTACATCACCTGTACCCTCTTCTGCTTTGAATCATTTGTTCATTTCTGACTTTCCTTTTATGTTTTGAAGTTGGCAATAAAAATATAAAACTTATTTTATACTTAATCTAACATTTCCATGTGACTATAGCAAGGGATAGTGTATCAGTCAGTGTTTACTAGAGAAACAGATATAAGAAATAAAAAATATATAATACAAATATATAAGAATTTACAAGATTGGCTTGCAATGGCCGCCCACAGAGTCAGATGTGGAAGAGTATAGAGAATGTCTGAAGGATCCAGTCAAAGTACTGGAGCTCACTGCATTGTCCTGTGCCAGTCAGTTTCAGGAGGCCGATGGATCTGTGATAGAAGGCTGAAGAACACACCTGAAGGAGAAAGTGTCTGGGCTGGAATTGAAGAGTCTGCACAGGAAGCCAGGAGACAACCTGGCTCCAGGAGGAAGCCAAAGAATAGAGTTCCTCCAAAGAAACAGAAGTAGATGTGCCCCTGCACATTTCCCTCTTATGCCATCCAGGTGACAAACTGCCTTAGGGTGGGTCTTCCACACCTTAGAATGTGGAATTGCTGAACCAATTTAGTAGACCTTCTCTTACTCCAGTCAACACAGTCAGTCAATCATCACAGGAGGGAAGGCAAGTTCATCTAGATTCGTATAGTTGGCCATGTTTCTGAAAGTTAACAGATCAGAAACAATCATTCCATGGAGTAGATTTTCATTGTCTGCCATATTAATCAGTGTTTTCCATAGGAACAGAAGTAATAGGATATAGAGATAAGTATATATAGATTTATTATATGAGTATATATTGAGATTTATTATATGAGGGATTGGCTGACACAATTATGGAGCTCAGATGTCCCACGGTCTGCTACCTGCAGGCTAGAAGAGGAAACTCAGTGATGTAGTTTTAATCCAAATCTGAAGACCGGAGGACAAGAAATGTAAGTGTATAAGGGCAGAAGATGAATGTCCCACCTCAAGGAAAGAGAAGGAATTGATCTTTCCTTCACCTTTTTGTTACATTTAGGCCTTCAGTGGGTTGGATGTTGCCTACCATGGCGAAGATCATCTGCTTTCCTGAGTCTACTAATTCAAATGCTAATCTTTTCTGGAAACACCTTTATAGACACACCCAAAAATTATGTTGCACTAGCTCACAGGATGCTCTGCAGCCTAGTCAAGTGGACACATAAAATTAGTCATCATATCTTCATGTTATGGATAAAAAACTGATGCTTAGAAAGCTTGGCTAAACTGCCACAGTCATAAAACTTTAAGTAAGTACATAGGTTTGTGTTCAGTCTACTTGTCCATAAAATATTAGGCAAGGCATCTAGACATCTTTAGGATATCTGGCTTCTCTCCCTTGTTAGTATTTATAGACTTTTTTAGTGGCAATTTGCTGAAGCAAATACCTGAAAAAAAATCCTGCTGCTTCCTCGGTAAGGTAAGGCTGCTTAAGAGAAGGAGAAGAGAGAGTAGGGAGCAAACAGGTAAAACTGGATTCTCCTGAGGCTAGGAGCCTCCCCCACTCCAGGACTATTTGGGAAGATATGGCAGCCTGCAGGTGTTTCCTCCATCATCCAGAAACACCTCGCAGCTCACTGGTGAGGTAGGCAGTGAGGAGAACATAGCAAGAGTTTTGCACATGGTCTTGGGTACAAGGAGGATGCCCAGGCCATGGTAGGTCTTACCTATGAGTTTTGGTGGACTTCGTGAATGTTGTACTTAGGCTTTTCACTTCCTTCCTTAGGGAGCACCTCTTGCTCTTTGTACAGAGCCTGGCCTTGAGTTGGTGCCCTGCAAAGGTATAATGGATCAATGGGGATACTTGAGGTGTAACTGGCGGAGCATTCTAAATATTTAGAATAGAAAGGAGTTGAGGATGCAGCTTAGTGGTAGAGCACTTGCTTATCATTCTCAAAACTCTGAGTTCTCTGGCACAAAAGAAGAAGGAAGAGAGGGAGGAAGGGAGGTTGAAATGAACTGGTTTTACAAGTGGTGGGATGGGGAGCAGATAAACATCCTAGAGTTTAAGAACAGGAAACTGCTGACTCATAAAATGGGGGAGGGGGCATGGGGACAGAGGAGATAGAATCACCAGGGTCCAGGCATCATTTCACTTATCTGAAATTTTAATCCTAGCAGGCCTCAAAGTAGGAACAAGAGTCATGGAGGACATGTAGCCAGAGATCCAACCTCCCAAGGCAGATGGGGAGAAGAAGGAACAGCTGGCCTCTTCCTCCCCTTCCAGTCACCCTCTATCTCCTGTTAGCATCTCCCCTTAGCCAAACTCAGCTGGAAGTTAGATGTCTTGAGACCTGGAGTTGTAACCTGAATGGATCATGGATCAGTCTCCCTGTGCTAAAGAGCACAGCACAGCAGAGCAGATGGGTCTGAGGGGAATAGGCTAAGAGTAGCATGGAATAAAAGAAGGAGGAAGGGAGGGAGAAGATGACAATACAAACTTACGTGCAAAATATAGCATTCTAAAATGCCTCTCATAATTAAAAGAAATCTTGATTAAAAAGAAGTTCTTGCAGAGCTATAAGGGAGAAGGGACGAAAAGGATATAAATATCTTTTGAAAATCATCAGGTGCTGCATAAGTATAAGAGTGACCATAGTGTCATTAGTTTCCTGGATAGAGAAGTTATTGTGAATGTCAATGTAAATAGTTTATTGAGCATCTTTTATGTTTATATGCTTTTTATTCAGGTATATCACATATTGTATATTTCAACTGCAAGTGATGATAACCAAGAGTGACTTAAATAGTAATTATTTCCTAAAATAACAAGGATTTCAGAGGTGTGCTCCTTTGGTCTTTCCATAAGATAGTTGTGATACCCAGCCACTACCTCCAGGTTCAAGGTGGGAGGGGTGCACATTTCAAACTCAGTAGTACTGTTTATCAGAAAGGCAAAAGCTCTTGCAATACCTATAGCAGAATTTTGTCTAAAATGCACTGGGCATTGGTGTGTCAAATGAGTATCCCGAACAAAGGACCTGTGGAAGGAGGTAGTAATGGATAAATGGTTTGGGGGCAGTTAACCAAAAGGCTCTGTCATATGGATAGAAAACCTAGCTCTGGCATGGAGTCAGTACTGAGGGAGTATTAGGTATTTCACATGTCTGTGTCTCTGTATGTGTTTAGAGATACAGGATTCTCTTCACAACCGTATGAGATGGCATCCTGTTTTAAAATGAGGCCTGACAAAAGTGGGCGTGGTGGCACACACCTATAATCCCAGCACAGAGGATGCTGAAGCAGAGGGATCACTGTGAATTCAAAACCAGCCTGGGTTACAAAGTGAGCTCAAGGCCAACCTCATAAAAGAGAGACCTGAGATGCAGCTGGTAAGAGGAAGAGCTAGGGGACAAACGCTCTTTTGTTTCATTTTCCTTCCCTTCCTCTCCCTACCAGATTCCTCCTTCCTTCTTTCCTTCTATATTTTCTTTCTTCCTTCTGTTCATTTTTCTTTTTCTATTTGTTGTTGTTGCTGTTGTTTTGAGACAAGGTCTTACTATATAGTTCAGGCTGGCCTCAAACTCACTGTGTACCCCAGGATGGCCTCAAACTCAAAGTGATCCTCTTGTCTCAGCCTCTCAAGCATTGGGATTATAAACGTATACTACCATGCTCAATGCTTTCTTTCTTCTTTTCTCTCTCTCTTCTTAGCAGTAATGGACATTGAACCTAAAACAACATAGCTACATTCTCAGTCTTTTGTATTTTTTAGACAGTCTTACTAATCTGTTCAGGCTGGTGTTAAACCTTGTGATCTTCCTGCCTCAGCCTCCCTAGTAACTGGAATTACAGTCCATCTGTAAGGGCAGATTAGCGGGACATAAAAAACCCAGGGAAAAACCCAGATGACTAACATTGTAAAGTTACCACGTGCTTCTCTGTGGCTGATGATTATAAAAATCATCACATGCATATTGTGTATGATGTACTTGAAAAGATGTATCCCACTTTTATTCTTTATGAAAATGTTACTCACACTTACTGCATGCTTAAGAAATCCCCAATATATCCTGTCCCTTTCCCAGAAACAAAGGTTAGGACTCTGATATGTGTAGACCACACAATCAGTGAAACAGTTACTTTTAGAAACCAGTTTACCCTTAAAAGTATAAACCACCTCAGACTCACTGGGCATTCCAAGTGGCGTGCTCCCTATCTTACAGCTCACTCTGCTGTTAGGACAGCTCTTCTGCTGCTTCTGCATTTGCTGTACTCTAAATAAACTTTTGCTTTGCACTATGCCAGTCTTGACTCTTCCATTTTCCAGTAAGAGCCCCTCTTTCTTCTTCATTCTTTGCTGGAGTGAGGGCAAGGACTGGAAGAGAGGGAGGGGGTCATTATGGGAGCTCCTAGCTTCCCACCCAGGCTCATTGATGGATGCAACATTTCTCCTTGCAGTCTTAAGGCTCTTTCTACTGCTGCACATGTCCCACCCTCCCCAAAGGGGCCCTGCTAAATTCCTGGTGATGGAGTCACATTAGGTTCTAGTAGGCTTGTTGAAAAAAAAAAAAAAAGAGAGGAAAAAAATCAGTTCTGAAATAAATTATTGTGTATCCTTGGGGCTATACATGGAGTAATGATGAAGTCACAAGGAGTTTCCTAAATAGATATGCTAAACTTCTACCATCCCTGCTTTTTGGAATGGTCACATTGAGAGGCTTAGCCTTTATTCTGATGAAGACACTACCACTGAGAACTCATATTTACAAGTCACTAAAAAGTCTCAATCTTATTACCGTAAATTATACCTCAGTTCTGACTGCAAAACTAGCTGCAGTTCATCTCCTTTAACAAGAGTTCCAAGTGACTTTTTTTTTTTTTTTTGAGGCAGGGTCTCACTATGCAGTTCAGGCTGGCCTTGAGCTCACTTTGTAGCCCAAGCTAACCTCAAACTCGCAGCAATTCCCCTGCCTCAGCTTCCAAGTTTCTGGGATTACAGGTGCCAAGTGACTTTTAACTGTTGCTAAATATCAAAAATCACTCCACAAAGAGAGGACTGTATTACAATTTAGATGTAAAAAAGTGGGTTTTCTGTTTTGCAGCCAATTTTCAAATGAAACCTATAGAAATGCTTGAAGTGTTTGAAACATTGTGCAAACAAATCATTTTAGGTTAAAGTTTTGGAGGAAGACAACTCCAAGCCTATTGTATAATTTTTACTGTTTTAGAAAATCACTTGGGGGGGCATTGTGAAGCGAATCTTGGGTTTGTTGAAATACAAATAGGATAATGTTGGTCAGGGTATGTGAGAAGAGCGCACTCATTTTTTGGGGAAAAGAAAAGTTGGTTTTGCTCTCTCAGGGCAACTTGGCAGTGAGCGTCATGCAACTTTAGTGTTTAGACCAGCTGGCCTAGAAATTTCAGGAGACGTTCCATTTCTAGGAGACATTTGAGATGCAGACAAAGATACACAAGACCCTTCTGAATGAAACAGGGTCTTGCTGTCCTTAAACTTCCTGAGTCTCATAAGTGCCTAGAAGTCAAGATAATTTTTTAAAGAGTCATCCATGATATTTGAAGATGTTCACAATAGAATAGGTGACAAAATTACACTGTGAGACCATGTACATCTTATGTTCCATCTTTACTTTTTTTTTTTTTTTTTTTGGTACCAGAGATTGAACTCACAACCTTGTGCTTATGAGGCAGGTGCTTACACCACTGAGCTAAATCCCCATCCCCATTTTTATTTTTAGCTCTTCAAATTTTAGTTTTGATTCACAAATGAAAATTGTGCATGTATGTTTTAATACATGCTTACATTGTAAAGGATTAAATAAAGCTGATTAATGTTAATTTTCTTTTTCTTTTTTATTATTTTAGTTTATTAGTACATGTGTATAGTACATAATGTTTACTCATTTTTACCTTTTATATGCTCAAAAGACCTAAAATACAGTAAAAATATTACCAGTGGTTTTATCTGGGTAATGAAATTACAGGAGACTTAAACTTTTATTTATTATACTTTAATATATACAATTTTATTATTGTGACTATTACTTTTATAACTAGAAAATTATGTATAATGAACATTAATATTACTTTTTTAAAAAGCCGTATATAGTGACAAACATCTGTAATCTCAGCACTCAGGCGACTGAGTGTTATGGATTGAGAACTGGTGGTCAACTTAACGCCAGCTGGATTACATCAGCGTGGCGCTGAGTGGAGATGTTTCACCTGAGGAAGGTTGCCAGGATAAATGGAGACGTAAAGAAGGAGGAACGTTAAGGCGTTATGGCGTTGAGACGTTGAGGTGTTGTGGGTTCTCCTTTGTGTTGCTGTTTGAGCTGTTAGGTTCTGGAGAAGCTCTGGTCCTCACATTGAGCATTGCTTCCTGGCTCTGGAGGGGAAGACGTGTGCCGCTTGGTCTCCAGGATGAACTCGTCACACTGGCTTCCTGGCATGTACTCAACTATTCTTGTCGTCAGAGGAGCTCGGGGCCTCCGTGTCGCTGAGGATGGCTGTGGTGCTTTTCAGGTCAGCCCTGGTGTTGTGAGTGTGACTTCTCGGCTCCAGCATAGAACCCTCAACCTACCAGCACAGCTCCTTCAACCTGCTGGTATAGACTTCCTAGTTTCTACCGCTGACCTTTGAGCCTTCCTGGCACAGATCAGTAAAAGAGACTGGCGTGAGTCCTTCTTGTGGGCTCTAGACCTCCAGTTGGACTCATGGGAGGCATTGTCATGAGCTCTGGGTCTTTCTCTGGGCTCATCTGGGACATTGCTATTGGAGTCAGGCCCTTGACTAAATATTCTATGTCTTTAGTGTTGTGGATAGACTTCCTGCATTAACTTGTGTTAACTCTGGGTGACCATCATAAAATAATATTATGAATTCCATGTCTTGATTCTAATTGTTCTCTGCACAATCCCTGACTACAACACTGAGGCAGGAGGACTGCCATGAGTTTGAAGCCAGTCTGGGCTACGTAGTGAGTTCCAGGCCACCCTGAATTACATAGCAAAACCCTACCTAAAAAAATCAAAAGAAAAAAGAAAGAAAGACAAGGCAACTGTGGTGGCACATACTTGTGATTTCAGCTACTTAGTAGGCTGAAATAGGAGGATCACAAGTTCAAGGCTAGCTTGTGTGACTTAGTGAGATTGTCTCAAAATTAAAATTGAAAAGATCTGGGGATGTAGCACAGTGACGAAGCACTTGATTATCATGTGTGAGGTGCTGGGTTCAATCCTAGTCCCCTAAAAATCAAGAGGGGGAAAAAAAACCCAAAGAGAAAGAAATATGTCTTACTGAGAGAGACAAAATCTATCCCCAAGGAACTAAAGGTTTAACGAAAGATATGAGGCACACACACAAACACATTTACTAGAAGGCAGTAACGATAACAATGGAGGTTTTATCAAGTGTATAGGGAAGGATCAGCTCTGACTGGGAGAGTTGAAGTTTATATAGGGTCTTGAAGGATGAATAGGAGTTCTCTAGGGCTTTGTAAATTGTTAAGCACTATCTAAATGTAATTTAGTCTTTGGCATTTATTATTACTGTCAAGGCTTACCTCATGTAAAGCTCTCTTTCTTGTCTCTTTTCCGTGCTCCCTGAACCCCAGATTCCTGGGGACAGGAAGCAGCAGCAGTTAAACAGTCACACATCAGTGCTCCAGCAAGTGAACTGAGGTGCATCCAACTAAGGAACAGATCCAGGACCAGAGAACATAAAATTATCTGGGAGCAGAGCCAGGGAGGTGCTGGTGGGTAAGCAGTTTCCCCATGTGCCATCCTTTGAAAAGATTGGCTTTGTTTGGGGTCTCATCCTGATGAATGGGATCATCTCCACTTGAGGGCTAATAAAAACTGAGAACCAGTATCACAAATCAGTCTGTGATTTACATTGGCAGGAAATGATGTGTCGAATGTTTTACAGCTTCCAGACGGGGTAGAGTGTAAAGAAGGGGTATGAGTGAAGGGACTGGAAAGTGTAGCAAGAAATGATTTGCACTGGAGAAATTCTTATAAGCTCAAGAATGGAGGGAATTTGTTTCCTGATTAAACCTTCTCATTGCCTCCCTGATATCCTTATATTATCACACTTCTCTACCTTCAAGGTCTCGCTCAGAGGCCACATCTTTTACCAGTAGACCAGTACCCTGGTTCACAAACAGTCTTTCTACAATTCTGATTGTAAACTGAGTTGGATGAGAACTGAGTCAAATTCAATGGTTAGGTTCAGTGTTGACATTTTGGGAACATTTCATTCAGTTCTTTTCCAGTTTTGACTGTAACCAGAATTGTGGAGAGAACTGAGTTCGTGAACTGAAGCCTCACTGCATTACTTTCTACTTCAGTTCCTCTGGCCTATGCTTTAACAATTCTTAATTGTTTAATTTTATGACAAAAATTCAATGCCTGTGGTGTGTTAGGTACTGTACTCATATTAGGTCCTTGATTGTGGTATGTTCTCATGTGCCTCCACTTCTCCACCCTGTTTATTCATGTAACAACCGTATATTGAATACCTATAATATGCCACGCAGTAATTGTGTCATAGGATGGAAGAAAAGATAGCCACAGGCTCTGTTCTCATGGACCTGTTATTCTAGTGGAAGAGACAGATAATAGAAAAAATCAAAGAATAGGAAAATATCAGGTTACAAGCATCAAGAAGGTACTAATGACTAACTACCTTCTGCTAAGTCCCACTTCCTAAATGTTCTACCATTTCTCAATGCCACAAAAAATAGAGTTCAAGTCTCTAGCACATGAACCTTTGGGGGACAAACCAAATTCTAACCCACAGTAGAAGGAAACTGTGGCATTGTGCATGAAACACCTTCCTTTATTTACTGACAAATGAAAATCTTCTCATGTATCTGAATTTAACTCAAGCAGCCTCTTCAGGCAAATTTCTTCTAGTTTTCCCAGATGGAAATAAACTCTGGCTTTTCTTTTCTATTAACTCTGAGTACACTTGGGTTAGCACATCTTTAATCTTTTGCCATCTTACTATACTAAATCATTGCTACTCCGTAGTAGATGTCGGTCTCATCCAAAGGCAGGACTGAGCTTCTTATATAAATCCCCATGCACAGCAGAGACTGACACAGGATCTGTGATCTGTACCTATGTTTCTGGAATATATGAACTCTCACATAGAACTCTATCAGAACATTGCCAGTGATGCTTATTCAACTTTGGCAACATTTATTTATCATTGCCAGGCCTTCTCCTGAGTGCTTTCTACTCATAAGCCTTTCAACTACCCTATTCAAGAAGTACGATTATCCTATTCTGTAGTTAAAACTCAGAAAATGAAAGTGACTACTCAAGTCAGCCCAGTAACAGCAATCAGAGCTTAGATTTGATCCCAAGTCCTCTTCGTGGCAAATCCCAATGCATATCTCCTATATGATGCCACAGTCATGCCTCAGTTCATTTGTGAGCCTGCCATCTTTTTCCCTTGGTATATATTCCCCCAAGGGAAGGCTCTGTACTTGGCTCCATTCTGTACTCCCTCTGGCACCAGAATAGTGCTTTATATTTAGTACACTCTCATTACATATGTCCTAAGTCTCAAGGGGTAGAAAAGAAAGACTGAGTGTGTGAATGAATGCTTTGGAAATCAGTTCATAGCATAGCAATGGGCTGGAGGAAAAGCCGCTTCTGAGGCCTGTGCAGATACATCCAGGAATTTCTCCAGTGGGCCTGGGAAAACCTGAAGATGCCATCTCAGGACTTGCTCATTTCTTAGAAATCACACCTTTTGCTCAACAGCACATCTCTGCAGGCAGGCAGACAGGCAGGCAGGGCAGGGGGCACATGCATGACTTCCAACGAGTTGGGAAAATGAGGTTAGGTTTCGATTCATATAGCTATTTGTGTTTTCTGGGTTTGCGTGGTCGATAAATTTTCAACGAGCAGTGATTCTGTTCCTCATCTTTCATTGCTTTATGAGACTTCAGGGAATGAAAACATAACATCCTGCTTTCCCATAAGTTCTCTGGCTGCTACCCTGGCACCAATTAAAGACACGTCTATGCAATTAATCAAAACCAAATTGGAAGTATTCTGATGCTGCTGCTCTGATGTGCTGCCTGCGCCACAGACAGTAGTTCCTCAGCTGGCGCAGCAGAGCCAGGCACACAAGGGCTTTTGATGAACTGGCTGTGCTGGCCCCAAGAGTTAACTATGTCATCTGACATGACTAATGAGGCTCCGGACTTGATCCGTGTAAGCAGAGCGGCCCTGCAGTCTGGAGGAGGCTCATTTTCCACAGCCAGCTTGGGAAGAGGATCCATTCAGGGTGCATACTCCATCATGTCAGCTGGAGTCCTGGAGGCCTCTAGTGTTGGAGCTGGGAGTTGTATGTGGGGAGGGCAATGGAAACCATGCACTAGGCTCTGTGCTGCGTGCCAGTGTGAATGTGACCCAATTTAACTTCTAACTCAGCTTCCTTGTTTTACAGACATGAAAACCAAAGGCCAGCAAAAGTGTAGGGCTTGCCAGAGTCCTGAGTGTTGGATAGAAAAATAAAGGAAGGCATGGTCTCTGCCATTAAGGAGCAAAACCTTTAGTGGAGCAGGTAATATATTGGACAGTAACAGTTGGGGGTCTAATGGAAATATACCCTTATCAAGGGTTAAACCATAGGTTTCTTTCCTTCGGCAAACTTTTATCAAGGGGAAGGGATACTTTTGCTCTTGTCACCTGAACAATCCCAAGAGAAAATAATTTGAGTCAACAAATCTGGATTTTAGTTTCAGCCTACTTCAAGTTAATCAAATCGTAAGCAAATCACTTCATTTTTCTGAGCTCTGGTTTCCTTAGCTGTAAGCCTGGAGCAAGCCAAATAATGCCCACCCAGCCTACTTGTTAGAGTTCTTCTGAGACTCAACAAAGTTAATGAGTGTGAAAGTCTAAGAGACTCTGCACATGTTAGTTATTATTCATGTTATTAACCCCCTCTAATGAGTCCTGGTTGAAATGGGTGGGATATGGATCCACAGATAGCTTTAACTCTCTTCCTCTTCCTGCTTCTTTTAGAGTGCACAGGAAAGAAATGGACATAAAACCAGTTGGTCATCTGCTTATAAACTGTACAGCTTTTCCAGAGAGTCCATGACATATGAAGAGGAAGAACTTAGCCACTGTAATTTAGTGTTATTCCACACGTTGATTGAGCACCTACCATATGTGTGACACTGGCCAAGCTGTGTGGGGAATCAGAGGTGGATAAAACATGTTCCTTGGCCACCTTGAGAAGCTTACCATTTAGTGGGAGAAACAGACATGGACATAAATAACTATAATGTACTGCAGAAAAATACAATTGCCATAGGAAATCAAGTGCTTTGGGAGCCAGAAGAAGGAATGATTCATTTTCTGAAAGGACATTTGGAAAAGTCTCATCAAGGAAGTGCTACTGTGACCTGGGTGGGCCTTGGCTCTGTCAGGAAGCACAAGAAGGGGCACTGCAGACTAGGGAACAGCATGGGTAAGTGTACGGGTGGCATCTGGAGAGGAATGGTGATCTAAAAGACAGTAAAATCAAGTGAAGTGTGGACTGTGAGCATGAACAGAAAAACTTGCTGGGCTCCAGCTGTGAAACTCAGGCATAGATGTTGCTATTTTCACTGGTTTTTCTTGGCTGAGGTCATGTTGGCCCCTGTCCCTTAGTCAGAGAGAATCGCATACAGGCCATTCCTCTGGGAAGGTCAAACCAAAGTCCCAGCCAGGACAACCAACAACAAATAAATAGGAAGTAGTAACCAACAACAGATGAAAAAAAATGGGGCTGAGAAGTGCCCAGTCATCACCATACCTCCCAAATCCAACTATGCACAGCATATGACAATGATACCAGCATTGGAGCATGTGAGCAGAGAATAATGCCTGTGGACCTGAGTCACATGCTACATTTTTCTCCTTTCCTTCTTTATCCTGAAAGAGCCAGCTTTTTTACAAGTGCTGCCATTAGAATGGCTCAGAAGACCCAGAGCTGCAGTTGGACTCCAGACATGCCATGGGCCACTCCAGGAGCTTGTAGTTTCCATCTTTCCATTCTTCATTCATTGTGAATTGCTTTTTATTGTGCAGATAACACAGTGATAAGAATGGAAACCTCAAAAATATGAGAAAGAGGAAATAAGAGTACCCATTCACAGAGTATCTGGTTTTGTTTCTCCTTACCCCTTCCTGCACTTGTCTGTGAACATAGTTTTGGCTGCTTCATCAGTGATGTAACTGCATATTATATTTTTATTGCTCAGCTATTTTTATTGTCATATAGATTTTTTCATTTAGCTATTCACTGGTGTCCACATAGGGTTTATTTATTTATTTCCCTAAGACTAAATAAAGATGCTAGGGGGTTGTTAAAGGAACATCTTATGGATAACATTGGTAAATTGCATCATGTTGCCGAGAAATAGCACTGCTCCCCACTGCATGGATTTGAGTGAGAATCTCAGCACCTCTACTTTGAAGCTAGATATTCCTGGGCAGATCATTCCATCACAGGTCCTCATTTGTAAAATGAGAATAGAATAGGACTACTACCATCTTCATGGAATTGCAGTGAGAATTAAATGATACCAACATAGAAATGCTCAGTAAGTACTAGCTGTCCTCCAGGAGCTGACATCAACTCCACCTTGCTTTTTCCTCTCTTGCCTACATTTGATCTCCCCTCTTCTGAGTCTAGCAGGCTTCTTGGGTGAGCCCACCTAAGTTCCAACAGGTATACCAATCTGCATATTTATAACTCATTGTGTAAATGTGCCAAACTTAAGTATTCTCCTTTGATGAAGACTGGTTATTTTTAAACTTTTACTAATAATGATACAATAAACATCTTAGTATGTAGTGTTCCCCCAATTTTTTAAAGGTATGTCTGCTTAGGAGCAAACCTCAGGAATCAGATCATTAGGACAGAGACTAGAAAGATTACAATGGCCTCTGGTGAATATTTCCAAATTGTTTTTCAGAGATTTGTATCTGTTATACTGCCATTGATTTGAGGAGAGGACCACTTGGGCTCAAGTTACAAACTCTTATACCTGCTTAATTTTGATAGGAGTTAAGATATTGAGACAGGCAGGACTCTGGGAAGGAGTTCCTTAAACTGAAGAGAATACACCAAAGTAAACATTCCCCCTCTGCCCATAGAATTCCAGCTGGGTTTAGAGGAATTTAAAAATGCAGAGTGATTTGTTTTCCTTTGAACTCTGCATTAGAAAGCCTGAGTCCTAATTTGTTCTTTTAAACCCACTGGGGCTTCCCATGATAGATGACCATTGGATACTGTGCAGATTCCCGTGAGCTGCTTATCCTAGACAAAGAGATTATGTGGCAAACCCACTTTTGGGACCCTTCCTAAATACTAGAAGCTTTTTTTCTTCTTATACTTCCAATAACACTCCTCTTAACTACCTCCTTTGTCCACAATTTCATTATTTTACATCCTGAAACACTGACCAAATTTGGGTGGAATCAATTTTGCATTGTTTTCCCTCTTAATATGGCTCCCAAACTCACACAAATTAGAAATTTCCTTCCAACATGATGTTCCTATGCTTTTGTGCCTTTGTATTTTTTATTATTCTCTACAACACTTGCCCAAGAATATCATTCTGTTAGAATACTTCTTCAGCTTCTGTGAAATGGGGAATTTCTGTACTCTCTTTAAGGCACAGTTTGAATATTCCATACTCTGTAAACTGGTTCTGATTCTCCCAAAGAGGGTTAGTCATTCTTGCGGTATGTGATGCTGGAAGCGACCCTTGATATCAAATGCTAAGTAACCCAGTTACATGCCCCAATCTGTATGATTCCCTCTTCTCTCCTTCTTTTGCCCTCTTGGACCATAGTACGACCAGGTTATGTTAAATCATCTAAATATTCTTGGATCCATTTATCCCTATTTCATTACCATCACCATTAACCATCATGACCATTAAGATTTCTTAAATGGCTTCCTTAAAATATAGTAATAGGTAAATGACCCTAAACTAAAAAAGAATTCCTTAAATCATATGTATAATTTTTTAAATAATGATTCTTGCCGTAACCCTCCCCCCTCCAAGCTTTTTTCTTTAGAGGCCATTAGCCAATTCCAGCTGTTTCTTTTGGTATTTATTTCCATTTTTCAAATAAGTAATCTATACTGCATTTCTTGATTTTAAGTTCCCATATTATCTACTGATTTTGAACAGTGGAACATTTCTCCAGTATCAATTTATCTCTGATTTCTTTCCCCATCATTTAATGTACTTAGATCTATAGTTATAATCACAATTTTTTGTTAAGGAATTGTGTAATATTTCTATATTATAACCTGAATTACCATCATAAGTGTTTGTCCTTTATGCCCACATCCCCTCCATATGGCTGCCTCTCCTGCTAAGATCTGAGCCTGCCAGGGGCAAGCAGAACACTCAGGACAGGGGATAATGTATGTGAAGTAAGCCAGGCTAACTATTGGCTGGTGTACACCAGAATAATTTCCAAGTGGTTGCCATGCAAGGTTCCCTGGACAGGTGGTGTAGCAAGCGAGGCTGAGGTATGATGACTGACATAGGTACTGAATGATCTCAACAGGTGCTGGCCTTGTGAGCACAGCTCTGAAGCCCCTGGTGCTGCCAGCTATTGTCTCTGTGTTTACTGGATCCTGGGACATTCTAGGAAATTCTTAGACAAAGGGGAGGAATGGATAGGGGTTGCCAGAGCAGTGGCAGCAGGGTACTCAGGGAGCTGAGCGGCTGCTCTTTATGACCAGTTTAGAAATATCTCATATGTTTAACAATTGAAGGCTTAGGGTAATAGCATAGTTTTCTGTTGACCCTGATTATGACAATTATTCATAGTTGCACTATGCAAATTACATTTCCATTCTGCGATTACATTTCCATTCTTATGAAGATTTTAGTTTTTCTTGGAGTTAATTGGCTGGGTTTTATTTTGTAGTTTCTATATACCTATCACTAGATCTTTTCCCAAACCCTTTGGCAAAACAATATGATGACCAAGTCTTTCAGGTAAGCAATTATTTCCAACTATGCTCTAAGCACTATGCTAGGCACTGGAGACTCAATTAGAAGCAAGACAGACATGGTCTTTCCTTTTGATGAGTTTGTAGTCTAGCAAAGGGTCAGATACAAAGCAGTCATGTTTTGGTATCACAGGAAATTTGTTCTAGAACACCCTACCTGCAGGGATACAAAATTCACAGATGCTCATCTCATATAAAATGGAATAGCATTTGCATATAATTTATACATATCTCCCATATATTTTAAATAGATTGCTTACAGTACATAACATATCTTTCATATATTTTAAATATCTTTGTATTGCTTACAATACATAACACAATATAAGTGCTATGTAAATAGTTATATTGCTTAGGTATTAATGACAAAAAAGTCTATACATTTTCAATAAAGGTAATGATTTTTCCCAATTATTTTCATCCTTGGTTGAATCTGTGGAAGGAGAATGTGCAAATACAGAGGGCCAACTGTAGTTAAATGTTATAATGATGGAACTATAAATTATCTGGGATCATGTAGCAGTAATACCTCATCCAGCTAGGAAGACAGGAAAGATTTCACACCCGAAGAGTAGATGGAAAACTATTTATCCAAGCGATATATATTTATTGCATGCCTTTTATATGCTAAACACTATTCTAAATGCTGAGAATATAGCATTTAACATAAGGGAGTAAGCTTCTTGCTTTCCTACAGTTTACATTCTAGCAATTCCATACAGCTAGAGAACAATTGCCAGAGCTAAGGAAATAAATAAAACCTATAGATGAAGGGTCTGGGCACTTGTCCCCTAGCCTAATAATACTATTATCAATAAAATCCCTACTTAGCAGTTATCTGTAAAATATATTCCCCACATGCAACCAGATCCACCCCTGCTTCCTCACCACTGCCATCAGAAGGCTTGCTTCCTGTGGACAGCCAGTGTGGGCAGGAAGAGGCAGCCAGGTATGCTCTGTGCACCCACAGGCATCCACAGGCCACCAAGCAAGAGGAGACTCTTGCTTCCTTTGGGAAGCCAGTGCCCACTGGGGGAATCAGACAAATACACCTGTGTGTACCTGCCACCATCGTGGTAGTCCTGGTGTAGACACATAGACTGAGAAAAGAAGCATCTCCACTGCCACATACCCCTGGCCATCGGGGAAGCCCCAGTGTTGCTGCATGGGTCTGGAGAAGCCTGCCCCACATCCTGCTACCCCCTTGGGAACCTAGGTTCAGAGAAACTTAAGCACCTATCCAATTGGGGAGGGGCAGCCAATGTGGGAAGTGCCTGGGATCCCACAACTGGCTTGTTGGGAAGAACCTAGGAGAATGTCAAGATGAAGGAGCAAAAGGCAATCTCAGACTTCCAGCCCATACAGAACAAGTCTGGGAAATACAGTCATGGAAGAAAATGAGTCACACACCTGGAATCTCCAAGAAGATAGCAACTGAAGAAACAACTTCATGAGACTATAAAAATAATCAGATCAGAAATAATGTCTCAGGTAAAAAAGAAATTGCAAACATAATGAAAGAATTGCTGAGCATATCTAAAGAAGATATAGATAAAGATAGGAGCATAGGAAAAATGATGGAAACCTTGAATGAACAATAGAGGAAGGATTTGCAATGCATGAAGCAGATTCAAAGAGATATCCAGGAAATTAAGAAGTTGATTGAAAGCTGGCAAAACTGCTCGAAAGAGACTGAGGATAGTCTTTCAGACCTTGAAGAGAGGACAACAGCTAGCAATTATGAAAGGAAATATCTCTTAAAAATAACAAGAAACCAGGAAAAATGATTCAATGGCTGCAAGAAGATGCAAAGAAAAGTAATTTAAAAGTGATAGGTATCAGTAAAGAAGCAGGGGCCAACACAAATGAAATAAAAAGATTATTTACAGAAGCAGTAGCAGAAAACTTCCCAAATATGGAGAAAGGATCTGGCATACAGATAAGCAAGGCATATAGAACTCCAACTAGCCAAAATAAATCTACACCCAGACATATAATAATCAAGATCCCAGAAATTTAGCTCGAGAATGGAATATTAAAAGCTATTAAAGAAAAGAAACAAATCACCTATAAAGGAAAACCAATCAGAATCACAGCATACTTTTCAACACAAACCATCAAGTCAAGAAGAGCTTGAAGTGTTTCAAATCCTGAAAGAAAACAACTTCCAACCCAGATTGATGTACCCTGCAAGACTATCTTTCAAAATTGATGGAAAAAATAAGGTACTTGCATGATAAAGAACAGTTGAAAGAATTCATGACCACCAAACCAACCCTATAGAGAGTGCTGAAGGATATTCTAGAGAGAGAGAAAGATGACCATGGTTCCAGGAACAGCAGCAGAGGAGGATTGCCAAACGGGGCAGGCAGTTAAATGAAGGGGAAAAGTGGAGGATCAACAGCAGGAGGATAGTATGGCAGAGATGAACCTTTGCATGCCAGTTGTAACCATTAATGCAGATTTGCCAATAAAAAGAAACATTAAGAAGAGTGGATCAAGAAACAAGATCCATCAATACACTGTATGCAAGAAATACATTTAACTCCAAAGGAAATCCACAGATTGAAAGTCAAAGAAAACAATTGTTCCATGCAACAAGAGACCAGAAAAAAGCCAGGGTAATTTGCCCATCAACCACAGAATGCATACAAAAGATATGGTATTTTCATACAGTGGAAAGCTACCTGGCTATAAAGCAGGATAATCTCAAAGCTCTTGTAGGTAAATGGATGCAACTTGAGAATATGCTCATGGGTGAAATGTTTGGACTCATACAGGTGAACTCTAGCATAAAAAACAGACAAAGTTAGTGGGATCTTGTTTTGTTGGATTTTGCTGTGTCTGATGGTGTGGGCAGCTGAAGATAGCAGGATGTATTATGGTAGCCATTGTTGATTTCCTATTATCTTGTTTTGAAGTCCTATAATGCTTTCATTCTTTTATCTTGATTGTTTTTATTGTATTTTGTTTTATTTGATTTTATTATGTGTGATAGTACAGACAGCTATTTGAAGAAAACAAGAGACATGATAGTAACCATTGTTCATTTCTTGTTGTCTTATTTTGAAGTTCTTTAATGCTTTCATTCTTTTGTTTTGATTGGTGTTAGTCTATTTGTATTGTTTGATTTTATTATGTGTGAGGGTGTGGATGGCTGTTTTGAGGACAGCAGGAGATATTATGGTGGCCATTATTGATTTCCTGTTGTCCTGTTTTATGGTCTTGTGGTGCTTTCATTCTTTTGCTCTGGCTGATTTTGTACTGTTTTGTTTTGTTTGATTTTATAGTGTGAGGTTATGGACAGCTATTTTGAAGAGAATGAGAGACATTATGGTGGCCATTGCTGATTTCCTGTTGTCTTGTTTT
>PVJX010026927.1:0-25341 GCA_004027295.1 Dolichotis patagonum
CTTTATGGTAAGCATGAGGCCCCATCTCATAGCTTCGAAGTCTTTCAAAGTTTTAAATCATCAGTTGGAACGGTGTTATCCTGTTTTGTTTGACTATATCATACGTGATGATATGAACAGCTGTTTTGAAGAAAACATTATGACAGCTATTGCTGATTTAATATTATCCTTCTTAGAAGTCCTACCATGCTTTTTTTTTGTTCTATTACCATTGGTTCTGTCTACCACATTGTGTCTCATTGGAATTTGAATATGTGTGATAGTTCAACCAAATTTTTTTCTTTTTTATCAAAAATGAGATATTATAATACCCATTGATCATTTTCTGTTATTCGGTTCAGAAAGCCCTGGAATTCTTTCACTATATGCATGGCTTTATATTATTGTGTTATGTTTGATGTTATTATAATTGAAACTATGCTCAACTATAGCAGAGTAAGAGATATGGCGTTAGATACTGTTGATGTCCAGTTGACTTAATGTAAAGTACTGTGTTGCCTATGTTGTCCTCTTCTGATCTGCTCTGTACTGCCCCCTTTTGTTTTATTCTCTTTTAAATAAAAAAAAAGAAAAAAAAAGAAAAATTCTTCCACTGAATATAGTGAAAAGACATTTCATATCCTCAAACATGTACTCAAACCCTTTTCAGAGAAACACCAAAACCATAAATTAGAATGGTTTCAGATATAAGTAATAGAAAATCTAATTTAAACTGGCTCAAATAGTAAAAGCAATGTATTAGATCACTTAACTGAGGAGTCATAGACAGGGAGACTTCAAGTAAGGTATAATCTGGAATGTGGTTCCATTTCTCTGTGATTCTTTTGGCTCTGCCTCCTCCACACATCAGCTCCATCCTCAGGTAATCCTTCTACACATTCAGAAGATGGGTAACAGCAACAATGAGGCTACAAATTTCTTCGTTCATATACAGGCAAGGCAGGGCACCTCTTCCCTCAAAAGCTGAACAAAAGCCTAAGCCTTAGCATGACTGGATCATCCCTGAACCACTCATCACTTGGTGTGTGCATATATGTGTGTGTGTGTTTGTGTGTGGTAGTAATGAAAAAAAAAAAAAAGACTAACTGATCCAACAACGGTTGTCACAGTCATTACAACGCAATGAGTATTTTATTTGTTTGAAGGTTTTATTACCTAATTTTATCAAAGAGAAAAATAAAGGGAAGCAAAGATCACAAACTAGTAGGTGAAAGAGAGTTCACTGAATAAAACTCTTGTAACCACTAAGCATTACTGCTTGTCTTTTTAGAAAAGATATTTCTTTTGATTCCTTTGATTCCTGGTTGCTGGACAAAAAACTTACAGAAGGATCATTTATGAAGTTATAATATTTTTCTCTGTCCTCACTTCCACTTTGCACTAGGGAGGCTGTTCACATCTTTCTAAAATTCTTTTTTTCAGAACAGCACAGAATGTATGCTTCATCAGTTTAAATCAGAGCCTAGCTACTCACAGAGCTTAAGGGATCCGTCATACTTTGATCAGTGTCATCTCCTGATAATTCATACAAAACAACATTTGCTAATCCTGATAATCGGCTAAGCATTTCTGTGAGAAAAAGAGTAAAAGAAAGTAAGAGTCAGCAAAATGGACAGAGGCTGCTCCCTCTACTGGTAACTATTATCATCTGGAAGTAAAAATGAAACTGCAGGTGACAAATACTAAACACAGAATGCAGCAAAGGCATTTGAGTGGATATGGTGTAATCAGACACTGTTATTTTCACTGGCAATAGCACAGAGATTATAATCAGCATCACTAAAACCATTTTTAGAAATAAAACAATTATATAATCCTTAAATACAAATATATAATTTTACATTTTAAAGGTTACCTTTAATATCCTTCTTTTCATCACCCTTTCATTTACAGATATAAATTTCTTATTCTTCCTTCTTTTGTCAGATAAGTGTCATTCCCTCCTGCTTTTACACATAAACCCCATGATTCTCCAAGCTTTTCTTTCTATATACCCCTTAAATCCCATTATTTCAGGAAAGTGTCCTGGTAAGCCATGTGATCTTGGTAAAAATTACATATAATCACTGTTCAAAATGTATAGCATTAAGGGGCCAGGGACATAGCTCAGCAGCAAAGCACCTGCCTGGCAAGTACAAGGCCATGAGTCCTATTGTTGGTACCAAAAAAAAAAAAGAAAGAAAGAAAGAAAAGAAATGTATAGCAGTAAGTGTGTGTGTATCACAAAAGAAGGAAGAAGGCTAGGGATTTAGCTCAGCAGCATAAGTACCTGCCTGGCAAGCCTGAGGTCGTCAGTTCAATCCCTGGAACAAAAAAAAAAAAAAAGGAAGGACTGAAATCTATAACTTGTCTTTCTTCTGTAGCAAATTTTTAAAAGAAAACAAATTAAAACCAACATCAGTTTAAAAAAAAGGAAACAAATTAGTCAAATTGAAAACAGGAAAACAGAGTAAAATCAATAAAATCAAAAAGGTGGTTTTTTAAAAAAAATCAATAAAGATGATGAAGCCCCAGTCAACCTGACTCTGAAAAACACAGAAGACAAAAATGGCTAACATCATAAATGAACATGGAAACATCAATACTGATCAAACAACACACATTAAAAGAAAACAGGGAAACAGTTCAAATAACCCTGTGTTCATAAATCAAAGTGGATGAAATGGACCAATTCCTAGAAAGATATAAGTCACATGCATGTGTACAAAAACAGACATTATACACAAAGACATGAAATTAAGTATGTGTGCCATTAAAAACTTTCTTAAAACTGAAAAATTCAGGTCAAGATAGTTTTACTAGTCGCAATAAACATTTTAAAAATAAATGATATCATATGAACAGCTATTTTGAAGAAAATGAGACATTATAGTAGCCATTTTGTTCTGAAGTCCTATTATGCTTTTCTTCTTTGTTTTGATTGGTTTTAGTCTGTTTTCTGTTATTTGATTTCAGTGTGTGAAGGTATAGACAGCTATTTTGAAGAAAACAAAAGATACTTTGGTAGCCACTATTGATTTCTATTGTCTTGTTTTGAAGCCTTGTGTTGTTTGCATTGTTCTGATCTGCTTTGCTCAGTTTTGTTTTGTTTTCTTTTAAATAAATAAATAAATATCAATTTTATAATTTTATATACTCTGTTCTAGAAGTTTAAAAAGGAAAGAATGTTCTGCTGGTTTTTTTATACTAAAAGCAGACAGGTAATTACAAGATAACTATAGACCAATATTCTTCATAATCATACTCAACAAAATGCTCCAAATCCTCAACAAAACATTTTCTAATATTAGATTTGGAAAAAGCCAACATATCACAACCAAGTGGAGTTTAAAAACGTAAAATGGGTTCAATAGGTGATAATCAATATATGATAATCAATCAATGTATTTCACAGTATTAACAGACTGAATAAGAAAACCTGTATCTTATCAATATATTGAAAAAGCATTCGATAAATTTAAATGTCCACTCATAATAAAAACTCCCAGGAAACTAAGAAGAGAAAAAAATTACTTTAACCAAATGAAAAGCATCTATAAAATTCTACTACAGTATCACTTTCAACACTGACAGACTAAATGCTTTCCCTAAAAAGGCAAAAACATCATCTCTTAACTTCTATTTAATAAATACTAGAAGTCCCAGGCAGTACAACTGGTAAGAAAAATAAAGTCACACAAATTAGAAAGAAATAAAATTGTCTCTAGTAAAAGATATGACTACCCCCCAAATTTTCCTAGTTACAAAAAACTATAAATGAGCTCCAAATGAGTTTAGCAAGGGTGCAAGATACTACATCAATGTGTAAAAATCAATGCCATTCTTAATACAAGCACTTTAGAAGTAGACTTTGAAATTAATACAATAACATTTAAAATAGCACTGGAAAAAAGAGAAGAACTGGGTAGATATTTGCGAAAATATGTGCAGAATTAATAATGATGAAAATTATTTAAAAACTGAGGACAGAAATAAAAATTCAAATGTAGAAATAAATATACACCAGCACTCAGGAGGCTAAGACAGGAGGATCACTGCAAGTTCAAGACCAGCCTGGGTTGCAAAGTGAGCTCAAGGCCACCCTGAACTGCATCATGAGACCCTGTCTTAAAACAGCAGCAGCAGCAGCAACAGCAAGAAGTAAATGTACAAATTGGTAACATTGTTAATCACTTGTTCCCCTTTTGATCTATAAAGCTAGTACAATTCCAATCTAAATCCCAATAAGTTTTATTAAATATCAACAAGCTAAGCAATGTCTAACATTTAGATGAAAAGGCAAGGAAAGCTGAATTGAACATAAAAACACAACTACAAGACAGTGTAGCATTGGTGAAAATATATATAGCTCAAGTAGAATGCAGAGCCTAGAAACAGATCAACATAAATAGATTTTTGACAAAGGTACAAATTACAATTTGGTTGAGAAAAACAATCTTTTGAACAAATGCTGGTAAAACAACTGGACATCTACAAAAAAATAAATCTTGATATATAACTCATACTTTATTTTAAAAATACCTCAAAATAGATCAGAGATCTAAATTTATATTGTCAAACTTTAAAATTTCTAAGGAAAAAATCTGACCTTGGATTTGGCAATATGTTTTTAAGCACAAGCCACAGTACATAATGGAAAAACTTGACACATAGTAATGTACCAAAAGTAAACACTTTTGCTCTGTGAAGACAATGTTAAGAGAATGAAAAGACAAACTACAGTTTTGGAGAAAATATTTGCAAATAACATCCAGTAAAGAACTTCTATCCATACTATTTGAAACAAAACTTTCTCAAAACTCAGTAAGAAGAAAGTAAACAACCTAATGAAATATTCAAGAGATCTAGACAGACACTTCACTAAAAGATACAGAGATGATAAAAAAAAAGTACATGAAAACATTCTTAACTTTGTCTAGGAAAATATTTATTATAAACTCAATGAAATACTATCACATATCAATTAGAATTGTTAAAATAATTATTTTTCAAAATGCTAGCTGGAATGTGGAGCAATAAGGAAGTTTTCTTCAGTGCAGACGAAAATATAAAATGATAGTGCTACTTTGGAAAACAGTTTGGTAATGTCTTTAAAGGTTGAACATGTATTTATCAATTGTACTGCTGGGTATCTAATCATTCAATGAAACGAAAACTCATTATTTATATAAAAACCTGTAAGTATGTATTTACTCCTATTACAAAACTGAAAACAACTGAAACAATAAGCAGATGAATACAGGGGAACATTCAAACAGAGTATGCTTAGTAAAAAAATGGAATGAGCTATTGATTCACACAACACAACATAAATAAAACTAAAATGTCTTTTGCTAAATGGAAAAAGCTAAGTGTGGAAAGCCACATCTTACATGATTCTATTTATGTAACATTGTAGAAAAGCACAGAAACAGACCCATACAAACATAGTTGTTAGGGACTGAAGGAAGTGGGAGTGGTCGACAATAAAAAGGTCACACAGAGGAGTGGGAGGACTACGGATATGAATCAGTAATAGAATACATACTTAGCATGTGCAAGGCCCAGGGTTCAATCTCTAACATGAGAAGAGAAAAAAGACCACACATAGAATTAATGTTTATGATAAAAGTTTTATTCTGTGTAATCTTGAAATAGTAGATTCATAACCACATTCATCTGCTAAAAGTCACAGAACTGTGTAATATATTTACATACATATTGAAATACATACTCATACATTCCAATCAGGATGTCAAAAGTTCCCATGATGAAAGGTAGAAAGAGATATATTAATCCAACTACATCATACATATATAACATAGGTCTCACTGAAGAATATGGAGAAAATCCAAAAAATGTTGCAAAATGGTAATTATGTACTATATGGCCAACAACAAAAAGAAAGGACATAAATATTGTTTTCTAGTTGTCAATTTCTTCCCACAATGGTGTGGGTTAGCAATTTTGAAACTACTTCAGGTATATACGAGGGCTGCATAATTAATAAAATTACAGATAATGAGATCTAGCTTTTTCACTATCAATGAAATAAGTTAACGAATAAACAAGGGAAGAAGATAAGCCCTGAAGCAGTGGATCAGAATCAGAGAGGTCAGTATGAACTCATGTTTCTTTTAATATACATCAATAAATATAAAATATAGCTGTGTATGTACTATACATAATATAGATATATAGATATATAGATATATAGATATATAGATATATAGATATATAGATATATAGATATATAGATATATAGATATATAGATATATAGATATATATATCTCCATCCTAGTTTTACCCACTGATAAGTTCTAGAAACAGTAATATCTCAGTAGTCATGTGCACATATAGCAACCACAGATCTTGCTTTCTGAATATCAATCTCCAATAAAAAGAACCAGGTTCCTCCAAAAAATGCCTAATTATTCAGAGTTGTGGCAAAGAGGACACAAGGTGAAGGATGGGCTGGACTTAGTGACTGTTACAGGCTGGATCTGGAATGTGTTGAAGGCTTAATCTCTAGGCAATGGTGCTACTTTAAGAGGTGAGGCCTAGTTGAAAGCAGCAGCCTTGGAAGGGTATATTTTGTCCCTTGCCTCTCCCTCATTTCCTCTCTTGTTCCCTCCTGACTGCCATGGGTACACGTGAGGGAACTTACCACAAGCTCCCCACTGTGGTGCTCTGCCTCACCGTGGGCACAGAAACAATGGAGCCAGGTGATTATGAACTAAAACATCTGAAACTGTGAGCCAAAATAACCCTCTGTCCTCTAAGTCCTCCACCCCAGGTATTCTGTCACAGCACTGGAAAGAGCACTAACAAAGAAAACAACGAAAACTCACTTGCAAAGAACAGAATAAGAAAAAGAGAGAAAAAGTAATTTCAGCATAGAGAGATGGCAACTACTACCTCAATCAATTGAAAATGGGGCTGGGGGTATAGCTCAGTGGTATAAGTGCCTATCTGGGAAGCATAAGGTCCTGAGTTCGATTCCCAGTACAAAAAAAAAAATCAAGTGATAATGATTAACATACCACGATAAATCATTATAACATCAAGAACTCTTTGAGAATGTGATGAGGATAACTTACCTCTGTGGTATTCTTCCCCCAAATCCGCAACTCCAGGCTAACTTCAAGAAAGTACCAGGCAAACCCAAATTTGATATTCTAAAAAGTCCCTGATCAATATTTTTTAAAACTTTCAAAGTTGTTATGAAAATGACCAAAAGACTAAGAAGTAGTCACAGATCAGAGGAGACACAGATGCATGTTGACTAAATACAAAGTAATAGACCAGATTAGATCCTGAAGCAGAAAGAAGACGTCAGTGGGGAAAAAAAAAAATGACAAAATCTGAAAGAAGCCTAACTATAGCTAATGGCATTGTCTTAGTTATTTTTCTTTTGTTGCTGAGACAAAATGCCCAACATCCAAAGTTAACGAAGAAAAGATTCATTTAGCTCACAGTTTGTAGAGGTTTCGGTCCATAATCGGCTGGCTCCAATGCAGGGTGGATCACAGAGAACAGTCCATGGCAGCCAGAAGGTAGCAAAGCAACAAGGGACCTTAATAGCATCTTTGTATCCCTTTTATCTTATCTAGGCTACTCGGGGTGGGTAGCATTCACTACCTTAATCCCAGTGCCACTGAGCCTCGGACTGCACTGTGAATCAAATCCACCATCACACACTATATCCAGCCACCTCTGAAAAAGCTCCACTTATGACTGCATGAGGCAGGGGACATCTTAGCAGATGCCATTACAGTCATTAACCAATGTTCTTAACTTCAAACAACCTGTCGTGGTTATGAAACACATTAACATTAGGGGAACATTAGGGGAAGCTAGTCATGAAGTGGAAGCTAGTCATGAAGGCTACACATTACTTCTCTGTACTCATGTTTGCAAGTTTTAAGTAAACACAGATACCCAAAATCAATTCCTTTTTATAACTACTACATGTTATATATTTTGATGAATGCAATTTCATATATTCCATAAAGGTAAGAACCATATTAAAGTTTTGATAGAAAAAAATCAAAATAGAACAGGACTGTGTTTAGCACTAGTTAAGTGATTTTGCTGAATTTTATGTTCTGTGACAGAAATCTTAATTGACTTTTAAAACCCACAGCAGGGAGAAATATAAAAGCTGCTATACAAAATAATACCATAAAATAGTCTCTGCTGCAGTTTTTTTCTGCACAGGGTAGGAGTAGTGTAATAGCGTTTAGAGAAGCCATGGTTCTTAAGAAAAAAGTGTGTAAGAACTGTTTCTATAACAGCTTCTCTTGGATGACACAAGTTGCATGTAGTATTTAGAAAACACCTGTGAGTCAGGAAAGAAAAAGAGAGCTGTCTCCTAGAAAAGAAATATGGGATCATGTAAACGACAAACAACCATACATAAATTCATATAACGTATTTGACACTCATAGGAATAGTTAACAAATGTAGTAGTTATAAAAGCGACTTTTGGAAAAATTTAGATTTACATACTCCAAACTTGCAAAGAGAACAGAGTTAATGCATAGTCTTCAGAACTAGCTTCTGCTAATGTTAACATGATATATAACTGTGGTGAGTTGTTCTATATGACACTGGATCATACAGAACCTTCAAACTATGAGATACACAGCTACAGTTTTAAAATAAATCATTTTCCACCAGTACACAGACTAAACTTTCTTCTATGGTTTTGTGTTTTGCTTTGTGCTGGAGTCGACTCAAGGACCTCACATAAGCTACTGATGTGCTCTGAGCTACAACTGCCTATGGTAATTTTTGATGAAGAAAATGAATGAATTTTTGATGAAGAAAATGAATACCATATTAAAGGATCTTTTGTAGGCACAAAGATTTGCATTAACCAAACAAAATCATAATAGAACCTAACTAATTACACAGAAGCATTTAACTTTTATAGTTTTTCCAATCACTTTTGCGAATAAGCAAACAGAACCACCAACTGAAGGTATTCAGAGAAGATGGTTGTGTCAGAGGCAGCATAGATTTTGTATCCCCTGGATTCTTGAATAAAAAGACAGCAACCAGAGAATACCACCACAAACCCAGGAATACACCTTACCAAAAAACCATCTAACAAAGATTCCTACAAGCCCACTAAGTAAATGTGAAAACAGACAAACCACCAATACCCTCAAGATCTGACTGTCACTGATTTCCACATGGGAGGAAACAGGGTAGCCACAGAAGTGCAACAGACTTGACACCTAGAGAACCACAAAAGAGCCAGCTGGCATTTACTAGTAAATGTGCCAAACCAGTTAAAGAAAAGGAGTTGAAATCAAGAGAGTCCTTCCCACTGTAGTAATAGGAACTCCAATAATGGAGTTCCTCCCTCCTAGGTGGGAGATACATTCCAGGACACCCAGTGGTATATAAATAGTACCACAGTATTATGGTTTATATCTAGATGTCCCCCAACAGCCCTTGGACTTGCAGGTTGGGCTTGCAGAGGGTATTTAAATTATGGGACCTTACGGCTGATTTGATGTTGGAAGATGGGATATGGCCCAAAGAGACAGGTCACTTGGCACATGACCTGGTAGGATGTGTCTCCCTAGCTAGCTTTTTCCTCTGCTTTTTGGCTGGCATGATGTAAATAGCTTTCCTCTGCCAGTCCTTCCACCAAGTCGCTTCTGTCTCAAGTCAGCCAGCCAGTTATGCAGAAGACTAAGACTACTAAAGTGTGAGCCAAAAATATTCAGTCCTCCTTTATGTCTCTGTTATTTAATACTGTGTCTCAGTAACTAACTTAGGAAAGTGACTAAGAAATGAAGTAATGTGTTTTCCTCTACATACGTATCTATGGAAAAGTATAATTTATGAATAAGGCCCAAGAAAAGGTTAATAAGCATAACTGACAATAGAATAATTATAACAACATACTGTAATAAAAATCATGTAAAATTATGAATTGTTTATTCCTGGAATTTCCCATGTAATATTTTTTGGACCAGTTGTTGACTGCAGTCAATCAAACTACAGAAAGTGAAGACTAAATAAGGAGGGCTACTATAAATGCTTGGAGCCTCTATGCCTGAGGCAGTCTGGAGCCCTCTCAACTCTCAAAACTGTCTTTTTCAAGATAGAGCCCTACACTGAGAAAAATATCTGTTGAGAGGAGAATCAAAATTAAGCCACTAAGTAAAGAGAAGGCCCAGATAAAGGAGTGGGGAAAGTGGCAAGGAATGAGAGCCAGGAAACCTTCAGAAATCCACCTGCTGCATTTTTGAGCTATATCAAGAAACAGAATGAGAAGGAACTGTGTAAAGTTAGAAAAGCTACATAAAACAAATCTTGTAGTTCAGCAACATTAAATTCTCATAAAAATGAGCAATGAAAAGTATCAAAATTTCCATATTAAATTACTGTAAGAAAGTAGAGTGATGTAGCTGGATCAAGTGGTAGTTCTAGTTTCAGTTTTTTGAGAAACCTCCACGTTGATTTCCACATGGGCTATACTAATTTACATTTCCACCACCAGTGTAGAAGGTTCCTCTTACTCCATCACCGCATCCTTGTAAGCATTTATTGATTTTGTATTTTATATGACAGTCATTCTGACTGGGGTAAAATGGAATCTCAAGTGACGTTTTGATTTGCATTTCCTAAATGGTTAAAGATATCAAGCATTTTTTTCTATATACTTATTGGTGATTTTATATCTTCTTTTCTATTGAAATCTTTTGTACATTTATTAATTGGACTATTTGATTTGAGCCAGCTATACCACTCTCTGATATATACTCAAAGCAATTAAAGTCAGCATTCCATAGTGATACCTGCATATCCATGTTTATTGTGGCACAATATAAAATAGCCAAGATACAGAACCAGCCTAGTACCCATCTACAGATGGATGGATAAATAACACAGGGTATATATACACAAGGGAGTATCATTTAACCTTTCCAAAAGAAGAAAATTTTGTCATTTGCAGAAAAATAGATCATCACGTTGAATGAAATATGTCAAACTCCAAAGACAAATCTCACATATTCTCTTTAAAATATAGAATCCTAATAAGAGGCCAACAAAGTAGAAGGGATGACTATTACTAGACAAGAGGAAGAGAAGAAGGAGGCAGAATAATGCATGTAAGAGTGGGTAATGGGGGCACGAATAGGATCAAAAGGTATTATACACATTGAAATCCCCCCACAAAAAAACCATGTAAAACTAGGTTTGGGTGTCTTAATACACAAAACAACTGTGAAAAAATGGGGAGAATGTAAATAGAATGTGCAAAAAAAGAAAAAAATTAACTTTTTAATAATCAAAAGTAGAATTGTGATTCCTAGATTATTTAACAGATTCAACAGATTAAAGCAATTGAATAATTACTAATTCTATCATCATATTTTCAGTACGAAAAAGAAGATACAAATGTAGCACACAAGAAATTAAGAACTCCAAAATACAAACTGATCTTGAATTTCAATTGGAAGTATCAATATAAACTTACAAGGTATTTGATCTTATATTTTATCTTTGTATTTTCCTAACTTTGTCCACTAAAAAGGCTTACAATGACAAACTAAGAAGCAGTGATTATCTCTAGTTCCTAGACTGGGACCATGAAATACCTTTCTCATTTCTTAGAGAAATGACTCACTCCAGTTATAAAGAAGGGAATGTACAAAAGAAGCCTGAAATAGCTCATCACACAGATTAATGAGGAAGATATCAAAGACTACTAGTCATATCAAAAGGACAACTCAAGCACCAAACTGAAGAGGCTCTCAGTGACTGAAAGGAAGTCTGAGTTTATAAAAGAATTGCAAAAAATTAAAATCCATTAAATATATTAAAAATCATGATCAAAGAATAAACTAGTCACTATCTGAATTAATCATCTTGAAAACTAGTTACATATTAGGATTTATCTTGCCTTTCCTATTTGACCTTTACCTTTCAGGAAGCAAACAGAAAAAGGAGGGGATGAATCTCCTTGCAAAAGAATTTAACTTTAATAAAAGTAAGCAATCTTTTCTAATTTATATTTTCTTTTATATATTTATAAGCCCTAATGAATTCAGGAATCTAGATACAGAGCATCAATAGTTAATAAAAGCAAAGAATCAGATATTCTGAAGTTCAGGATGAAAGAACAGTGGTCAGATGAACATGCTCAACTCCCCAGTGAATGGGTAATTTCCAGACTCTGGCCAACTCCACAGGTTAAAAGGCTTGTAATCTTCAGCAGACAATTAATTGTAAGGAAAAGACTCAAGAGATATATCAACTTTTTACAAAGTCAGGATTCACTTTTGAGTGAAGACACCACAAGGAAGTGATTATTTGGAAAAAAAAAAAAGGGCTCTGAGTGGGATGGGGAATATGCAAGCATTTCTGGAAGGACTGGCCAAGCTGAGTTTTTTGTTTGTCTTTTTGAGACAGTCTCACTATGCAGTTCAGGCTGGCATTAAACTCACTTTGTAGCCCAGGCTGGCCTCAAACTTACAGTGATTCTACTGCCTCAGCCTCCTCAGTGCTGGGATTACAGGCATGTACCACCACACCTGGCCTGTATTTCTTCACCTGGAAGCTCTGAAAAGAATGTCACGTGAGAGTAGCTCATGAGGCTAAGCATATCCATTAGTGTAATTTTTTATATTTGTGTTTCATCTTATAATAAAGGTTTTTAGAAAAATTAATGGAAGTTTTCATTGAGCAATTACGTTCAGATTTTCACTAGGAGTTTCTTTTGTTTTTATTTTACGTTTTTATCGATATAATATTTGTGCTATTTATGAGACAATGTGATACTTCAATTCATGTAAACATCAGATAATAATCAACTTGGGGTAACTAGCATGCATATTCATCAGAGGATTTTTAGATAGAAGTCTCAGCTTAATCATATGCTGTGACCTACATATACCTAACTCACTGCCCACTTTTCCACTCTTTTAGTTCAGATTCCCCAACCAATTCCTGGCCCATCTCTATTGCAGCCCTGTTCAGTGGACTCATGTTTTAAGTAGATTGGATACTATCACTGTTACTACTACAAAACCTAAACAGAAGAGGACTGAAATTCACAATATTTTCAAATATTTTTAAGTCCTGTCAGGAAAATGTAAAGATATTATGTGTTTATAAGCCCAGGTACACCCATCTACTCAAGCAACATGGGATAGTGTAAACCCAACATTTGTATATTACCATTAGAAGATTCATGGTCAATCTTGTTTTATGTAATGTCCATTGTGAAAATATGATTTTAAATTTTTTTCCATTTAGGTAGAAATTTAGTTTTATATAAAATTAAAATCCTAGCTGGACACAGCACTTAGGATGATGAGGTAGAAGGATCATCTTGAGTTTAGGACTGGCCTGGGCTAGCTACATAGTGAGGTTAAGGCCAGCCTGAACTACACAGTAAGACCTTGTCTCAAGAAACCCAAGATAAATGAATAAAATCCATGCTGAATATTTATCAAGTTGTCGTCTTCTTCCTCTCTCCCCCATTCCATTAGTACAAATGAGATTCTAATTCCTCTTCCCTACCAGTATGATTTTAGCAGCATCCCACTATAAATCATTATACATGCAGGATACATGCATATGAACACAGAACAATAATAATATTAATGGCAACAATGACTAGGAAATATTTAATTGGAAAGTGAATGAATGCAACAGACAATTCATATAATTCCCTGTGAAGCTTAACAAAATCTGTGAGCCAAGTATTATTATCATTCTCATTTTATAGATATAGAAAAATGACATTTGGAGAAATAAAAGACATGTCAAATGCTCCTCAGTTAAATAAGCAATAGAAAAAGATTTAAAAGCTCTTTAAATTTTTCAACCATTCAAAATATGTGTATTTTAAGAATAAAAAGTATTTAAATGAGATAAAACCTGGGAGGTTGTTAAGGATATAGCATTTAACAATAGCTTCTTAAAAGGACTCTTTATAGGAGTCTCTCATAGGCTGACTGAACAATGTGAAAGACACACAGAAAGAGATGAAAAGCTTGGGAGCCAGGCAACTAATTTCAGTCCTGGATCACCAAGAAGCAGCTTTATCATATTGGTTAAGTCACTTTACCCTAGGAAAGTCAAGTTTCCTCACTCAAAAATGAAGACTGACAAAGGCCATTCTATACCCCACCAATATAATTCCATGATTCAATAGTGGGTTCTATAGCTATAAACATTAAGAAAATGTAAAGGAAGGGCACTTCATGTACAGATAACTATTGGTAGCTCAAGGGTTGAAAAGCTGAGGGCACAAAAGCCAGTAAGTAGCCATCATGAAGCTAAATGAAGAAAGATGGGTCTCCTCCTTTATTAGTCTTACTATATATCAGAAATGGGTAAATGCACATATAAAAATAAGTAATGGGAAAATATTCATGTTCATGCAGACAAAAGTGTGATTGTTGAACAATACTCGTTTTACAAAGCACTGGAACATGAACAACTAAAGAAAGAATTAATATTTAATTGCAAAGTGGGACTGGCCTGTGCTATGAGCTTCATACTCAGGCCAGGATTCTATAAAGCAAACACTCAGGCAAATAAAATAATCCCTCAAAGTCCATGCTGGCCACACCTTCCACAAACCCTACCACAAGACCTCAACACTTGCATGCTGACATGGCGCTGTAAAATGTAATTCGTTCAAAGCCTTCACTGCTTACCAGTAATTACTTTTAAAATACCTGGTTTGTAGCATTATACTAAGAACTATAAAAATAAAGGACTATAAGGCATGTCCCTAGCCACAGAAACATAGTACAACGTGTATGGGAAAACAAACAAAATAACTGGAAATAGGGAGTGCATTTGCCATTTACTTTGGAATTTAAATCGCATTGCCACAGACACAGCAAAGAAGATGGTGAGATTTCCAATGCATTGAGGTCACTCGTCAAATTTGTTTCATATATATTTAGTTGAATCTCAATAGTTTTCCCTAATTTCTTAATTTTCAAAGCAGCTTGAGGTAGGCACCATGGCACGTGCCTATAATCTCAGCACTCAGGAGACCAAGGCTGGAGGATTGCTGGAAGTTGGAGGCCAGCCTGGGCTACACAATGTGTTCAGGGGCTGCCTGAACTATACACCAAGACCCTGTCTCAAAAAACCAAAAATAATAGTTATTATTATAATAAAAAATCAGATTGAATAGGAAGGGAGCACTAGATAGCTGAAAAAAGCAAATTGAATATGATGTAATTTTACAAGAAAATTAAAACTTATTTTCCATAATACAAATGTAATATTTTCATTAAATAAATCTAGAAATGGCAGCTACAACATATATACAACACAACCCCATCAAGTGTTGGTACAGTTGGTTTATTTATAACTTATGTATCTTCATATTTAATTAATTTTATTCGTAAAACAACCCTCAGGCATCAGGTACTATCGTTCTCTCTAATTGTAACGTTAGTAAACTAAGGCACAGTGAAACTAAGTAATTTGCCCAATAACATGGCTGAACAAAGGCTTTCGTTTTGTGCTCATGTGTGTGTGCGCACGCCAGAGGTAGAAAGTTATAGAGAGGTAGAGGGAGAGGTAAAGGAGAGAGAGGGAGGGGGACAGAAAGAGAGACAGAGAGAGAAATATTGAGGATTAAACCCAGGGCCTCACACATGCTAGGCAAATGCTCTACCACTGAACCACACCCCAACCCCTCAACAGAGCTCCTTGGAGGGTGGAGACACAGAAAAGACATTTCATTTTCTGCATAACCTCATTACCCAATATTCTTCACTCAGGCTGAAAACCGGGATGAAGGTCTGAGGGTGTTAGTAATAATGCTACAGTAATAATGTTGAGGGTGTAATAATGCTACAGGTAATTTTCTAAGAACAGTACACAACTAAAATGATAGGATTCATAGTAGTACAGACACACACACACCAAAGATACTACAGCTCAGTCTGATGGGTAATGACTGAAAACAATCTAAATGTTCATCAACAAGGGGCAGTTAACTATTTTTATATTTCTACAGGCAATGCTTTGTAGCCATTTAGAAGAATGAGGCAATTTTACACTCAAGTATATTGAAAATGCGTGATTCGGGTTGACCAGCCTTTATCAAACTGTTTGGGCCCAGAAGTGTTCCGTATTTTAAAATTTGGATGGCTTTGCAATATTTGCATATACATAATAAGGTATCTTGGGGATGAAGCAAGCCTAGCAACAAAAGTTGTTGCACAAATGTACACATAGCCTCGATAATTTTACACAATATGTTTAATAATTTTGCTCATGATATAAAGTTTCACGGTGTGGAATTTTTCACATGTGGCTTACGGCAATACTCAAAAAGTTTCAAATTTTGAAGTACATCAGATTTCCATATTTTCAGATTAGGGGTGTTCACGCTGTACATATTATTATATGGCAAAAAAGAGATGTAGAATAGCATGTGTATTATGATCCACATGAAGAAAAAGGTATATGTTATATACGTGCTTTACTATGGTCAGAAAATTCCCTTGCAGAGTTTCTAACTACCTCCAAAAGTGAGTACTATCCATGATTTTAAATGGCTCTGTCCTGTTCCTAAAATTGTTCTCTGGAGCTCTTTAAATAAGTCAAAGTCCTCATTCATCAAGGGCCTCACCCTCCCGTTCACCCTCCTGCTAGACTAAACACTCCGTATAACCCAAAGTCAAGCTCTTTTTCCTCCAGAACTATCTTCAAGGTGCCTTTTCTCTAACCGCCTGCCCACCTCTGATTCCCGGGGTTTTAGCGTTGATGAGATCAAAGGTTTCAGCCCTGTCTTCTCATCTTTCCAGCTATCAATTTGCATTAGCAAGATCAACAGGACTCCGTTTGAATTAGTATCTCCAGTGTTTCTTTGACCTCCAGCCTTAAAGACCTTTGATTGTTTGGGTCCCGCCTCTCATCCGCGACACTGTTTGTTTAGGGGCAGAGCACAGAGGCGGGACAAGTTCTCTGGTCCGTTTGGCTAACTAAATCCAGCCTAAGCAGGCCGGTCAAGAAACGAGGCCGTTAAGGACAGGACTGAACAGGGCGCCTGTCTCGGAGAAAAAAAAAGTCCTAAAGAAGGGGCAAACTGCGTGTACGTGCCCCGAGGCAGTGCAGAGAGACCACAAAAACTCTCTAGAGGGGGCAACGCGCAGGAAGACTACTATAACTAGGCCTGGTAAGCAGACGAAGGCGGGTGAAGAGGCGAACCCTGACGGAATCCCAAGGAAGCTGACAGGCAGCGTACTCGACAGGCAGCCTTCCCGCAAGCGATGGCCCAGGTGGCGGGGGCGACCATTACTCGCCTAGGGAAGGAGTTCGGAGTCTCCCCAACTCACCTGCGAGCCGCAGCCGTGGGAAGTACGAATTGCCCCTCTCCCTATCTGAGCCACGTCAGCTCGAGAACCCCATACGCGACACCTACCACCGCCGCGCCCCTCGAGGGACTCAACCACTCGCAGTTGGGACGGAAGACTGGATTATGATATCAACCAATCGGGGCTTTGGGTAGAGCGTTACCAGGGAGACCAGGCACGCCTTGTTTGTAACTAACCCGTCCACAATGACAGAAACCAATCAACGCCGGAAAATCCTCTGCTTCCTTAAAGAAAAAGCCAATGAACTCTTGAGGAGGGTTGAAGGGCGGTATCAAATGGGAGCAAGTGACCCGGAAGAAGATCGGGAGACGGACCGGAAATACCGAGAAGACAGGCGTTCTGAGGAAGGTTCGGCGTTTCGCTTGTGAGGTGGATAGTCCAGCGTAAGTAGTTCCTCCAGGAAGTTGGCTGGACTGGTCCAGTCTATGGCTTGGCCTTCAGCGGAGATTTTGGATCGATAGCACCCGCTGCTTTTAGGATTAATGACTTGTCAGAAAGGAGCAGGAATGTAGATTTTGCTTTTAGAGTCACAAGTTTGAGAGCTAAAAAAGTCATTTAGGATGACCTTTTCATTTTGCGATGAAAAATGGGAACCAGCAAAGTGACTTGCCCATAAATTCCATTTTAGTGGGAGAACTCAAAGAGTCTAAGCTGGTGTCTATACGAAAGAGGACCGGCAATTAAGGACATGACTATGGAAGAGAATAATGATAGGAAGAAAATACCTACTAGGAGGTGGCATTTCAGTTAGACCTGAAGCAAAAGGTGAGATTTGAGGGTCAGGCTCCGGAATGTGAGTGAGGCGCACCATCAGGAGAATAAAATCTTTCATGTTCACCTCAGGGCTCTCAGGAAAGGGGAAAATTACATCCAGCTACCAGGAATCATCTCAGGCGTTTTCTTCACAATAGAAGAAATGTAATAAATAAATTTATTACATTTAATTGTGTACCAGACATTCATTTAGCCCACTATATCTAAACGATTGTAGAACCTTTTGAGGCTCAAACAGTAGCTCAGAAAGACTTTATTGGCTACACATCTAAAATTGTACCTTATGTGCACTATACTTCTTTATTGCTGTTGCTTCCCCTGTGTTTCACTGGTTTTTTCTTTCTCAGAGTATTCTAAGAAAGCAGGTATTTTGTTTCTTGATCCCAGCTGTTATCTCTAAGTCCCACGACATTTTAGAGTATTCAACATTTGTTGAATCAAAAAAGAATATGATTATCCTCATTTTACATGTGATACAATAGGTAAGGTGTTGGAAAGCTAGGTAATTTACATAAGGTGCAAGATGACAGTGGGGTCAGGATTTGAAGTAGCTAGCCAGTGCCAGGTCTGTAGTGCTTTTATTAATACATTATATAGGGGTTTAGCTCAGTGGCTTAAGCGCCTGCCTGGCAAGTGTGAGGTCGTGAGTTCAATCCCCGGTACCCCCCCCCAAATTAATACATTATATTCCCAAATCCCTGATTGTATCCACCAGTAAAGCTTTAGCTTGGACCATTTCAGCCACTTCTCTTCACTAGCTGTTTTGGCAAGAATCCCAGAAGAGTCCAGCGTGTACCAGACATCCTGTAGTAAAAGCAGGAGCCACACGCCATGTTTGTGTGAGAAGGAGGTTGGCTTGTGCTGACCAGGAACAAGCAGGAAGGGCAACAGATGATTGCTCTCTGTTGAAATTCAGAAAGGAGACTGAGAGGTGATGTCTGGAGAAGCAAGTACCAAGACCTCTGAACTGGACTTTTGAACATGATGAGACATGGATGCAGGGATTTTAAACTAGATTTTAAATTGGATTTTGACTTGTAGTTTTCTCTGTTGGATGCAGGATCTAGAAAAGAAACCAGCAGTAGGAAAGGAAAACCACTGGCGGGTAGGACGTTGTAACCAAAACACAGAAGGTAATTAAAGGAGAATGGAAACAAGGTCTTGACTCTTAGCTTGAAAGGGCCTAAAGCCAAGGGCTAAAGGGAGAGGAACACATAAAGGAAGAATAAAGCTGTAGTGAAAATAATTATGGTCTCTTGAGAATAAAACCTGAAATGTCATACATTCCTTGAGAACAACCAAGGTGGCCCTGCGTGTTATCTCTGTATCTTCCTTTCCATTTGTACTCCAACTTTTACATTTTCCTGCAGAAAAACTCAGTAATTTTATTTTTGTAATGATCAAATACATGGTGTTATCATGAATGCCTTGCAATGCCAGCTACCTCCAGCCAGGGCAGCATATCAGTATTTTAGTAACAAACAGAGCACCTAAAAGATAATAGATCACCCTCAGTACTATAACCCTTACTCTGATTAACTAGAATGCCAGATTCATATCAGGCATCAAGTTTATACATCATTTTGTTGTTTTCTCTGAAACACAGCTTTATAGATGCTTATGGAATGTTAACCTCACACTGCTGCACACCTTGTCATTTACTTTTATATAGATTATGTTCTTTATCCTCATTAACAATCCACCTCTTTGGTATACTACAAATAAAGAAATTGACATTTAATGAGGCAGAATATCTTTTAATTTTAAAATTTTTATTAGTAAATGAAGTACATGATCACACTGGTGCATTTCTTTGTGGAGGCCTCTGGGGGTCACCAGTAGTCACTGTGTGACAGAGGCAATTTTGGACTTGGACTTGTCAGCAATGGCTGAACCTGTTAGGATTTGGCACCTCTTAGAGATGGAATAAATGCAGGGGTGCCACATATCGGTCTTGGTGCCAGGGGTAGAATGTTCTATCTTGTATTTAGATTTCCTCCAAAACCTCTTGCATTCATAGATGAGGCTTTTGGGAGTGACTGGATCATGGGAGTATGTGATACTGGATTATAGGTATATAATAAATGGATTAGTCCACTGATTGGTTTAGCATAGTTCTTGGTTCAGATCATTGGAAGGCCCATCTTGGTTGTGGGTGGCACCAACCAGTAGCCTTGTATAGTGAATGGAATAAAAAGGGAAAAGAAGGCTCACCGCTTCCTATCTCCTGCCTGCCATGCTATGAACTGTTTCTCCTCTGCCATGCCCCTCTGCCATGTTGTCTTGCTTTGGAACCAGCTGATTATGGACCATAACCTCTACAAACTTTGAACCAAAATGTCTTTTTTGCTTATACTTATGGCTGTCAGGTAATTTGTCCCAGCAACAGAAAAGTGAGACAAAAGAATTTAAAGAGTATTGGTGTTAGATCTTTCCTGAGGTTTTAGTACAATTTACTCATATATCCATTGTTTCCTGAGCTTTTCATTGTTGGCAAATTTATAGCCAGGTGTAGTGGTGCATACCTATAATCACAGCACTCAGAAGGCTAAGACAGGAAGATCACAATGTGTTCAGGGCCATCTAAGGCTACTCAGATCAATACCAACCTGAAATACATAGTGAGACCCTGTTTCAAAGAAAACAAAAAAATTATCAGTTGGTAATATTTTTTATTACTGCTTCAATTTCATTGGCTGTTATTGTATTATGTTTCTTACATCTTCTTGGTTCTTACATCTTGGTTCAGTTTTGGAAATTCATATATATCTAGGAATTTATTTCTAAATTCTCCAGTTTATTGGAGTATGGGTTTTCAAGGTTGTTGCAAGTAATCTCCTGTATTTTGGTAGAATCTGTTGTGATTTCATGTTTTTCATTTCCAAATACATTGATTTGCTTCCCTCTCTCTCCCTCCTCTTCTCTTCTCTTCTCTTCTCTTCTCTTCTCTTCTCTTCTCTCTTGTAAGATTGGCTAAGAGTTTATTTTGTTTATTCTTTCAAAGAAATAGCTCTTCAATTCTTTCATTCATTTTTTTAATCTCCAGCTAATTAATTTCTTTTCTTTATAATTTCCTTCCGTCCATTAGCTTTGGATTTAGATTGTTTTGGTTCTTCTAGGACTAAGAAGTGTATCATTAGGTTATTCATTCTGCTTTTCAGATGTGAGCATTCACAGCTGTAATCCCTCTTAAGGCTGCCTTCATTGTGTCCCATTGGCTCAGGTATCTTGTAACCTCATTATTGTTTTTCAAGGGCCTAATTTCTTCCTTGATTTCTTCTGTGACCCATTAGTTATTCAAGATTGTAATGTTTAATTTCTATGAGTTTGCATACTTTCTGTGATTTCTTTTGCCATTGATTTCTAATTCCATTGCACTAGGATCTGATAATATGCATGGGGTAATTTTGTTTTTATTTATTTAAGCATACTTTATAGGCTAGTATGTGGTTTATTTTGTAGAAAGTTCCATCTGCTGCTGAAATGAATGTGTATTCTGTTGTATATATCTATTGTTGCTGTATGTACACTTTTTCTATATCTGTTAAGTACATTTGTCTAAAACTTTGGCTAAGATCTGACATTTTTTTGTTGATGTTTTGACTGGTTAATCTATTTCTGATAGTGATGTATTGAGGTCTCTCACTGTAACTGTTTTGAGTTCTGCTCTTTGCCATTGCCTTTGGTCATTCATCTCCACTTTGTTCAGGCTTCCAGTGCACTCCTCAGCCTTTCAAAGCATACCCTTGGCTTTTCAATGCAGACTCACATCAGGCTCTGAAGCGTACAGCTTTCAGCTGGATCCTCTGACTCTTCCAGTATGCAGTAAACCATTTTGCAGCTTCCTTTTTATAGATCATATATGTAAACCTTTTATATTACATGTAATCCTCTAGTGAACCCTCACTGAGACAATCAGCAACAATAATAGAGTCAAAGACAAACTAGATATTGACATACCATAAGACCCAATAGAATTTACTATTGTACCACCATTAACCATAGAAAATTATAGACACAAAGATAAAACAAATATGACATAGAGTAAATACCTTCTACTTTTAAAAACTGTAGGACATTAACAATAAAAAAGAATTCAGCAATAATAGAAAAGTGTTAACTAAATATCTAAAGATGGTTATACTTATGAGCTTAATGGTTATACTAGTAAAGGTGGAGGGGTAGGAAATGGGAGAATGAAAAAAGTAAAATTTCAAAAGTAGAACAAAGACAAAAGGGATAAGAGAAAATACGATAAAGGAACCTATTAAAGAGTTAAAACATAATGGCCCTGAAGCAAGGCCAGCAGATCACTGTAGCTGCTGGTTTCAAACAGGAGCCTAAAGAGAATTCTTTCTGTGGTCTGTTGGCCATATCAGAACTTTGGAAATGAAATGGTCAATTCATCAGAAAGAAATAGCAGGTGAGTATGGCGGACTTTGGGGGGCTTGCAGGGGAGAGACCCTGGCGCCTCGGGACCTGCACTGTGCGGTTGACTCGGGGTGTCAGGAGAACAAGGAACTCCCCCCTTCTCTGGGGGCAGCTGAGAGTGTGGCTGACTTTTGGCGGCCCGAAGGAGAGAGACCCTGGCGCCTCGGGACCTGCACCATGCGATTGACTCAGGGTGCAGGGAGAACAAGGAGCTCCTCCCCTCTCTGGGGGGCGGCTCAGAGTGTGGCAGACTTTCAGCAGCCCAAAGGAGAGAGACCCTGGCATATCAGGACCTGCACAGTGCGGTTGACTCGGGTTGCCAGGAGAACAAGGAACTCCTCCCCTCTCTGGGGGCAGCTGTGAGTGTGGCAGACTTTTGGCAACCCGAAGGAGAGAGACCCTGGCACATTGGGACCTGCACCTGCACCGTGCGGTTGACTTGGGGTGCCGGGAAAACAAGGAACTCTTCCTGCCTCTCGGGGGTGACTGTGATCCTGCCTGTGTGTGGGCTGAGAATCAGACATCTCATGTCGTCCTGTCCCCCATCCCATGTCCCCCATCCTAGCAAGTGGGAACCAGTGAATTACACATCATGTGAAAAGATTGGCTATGTTATTTAGTATGAGCTCTCCATATGCAAGGATAAGGACAACCATTTGGAAGAAAACAAGAGACAATATGACAGATAGTGAAGATCTCTGGTTGTCTAGCTTTGAAATTTATGCTTGCTTATGTCCCATTCTGTTTTGTTGTGTTTAATTTTACCCTCTTTTAAAATAAAATTAAAAAAGAGTTAAAAAAATAATAATAGATAAAAGTAACAGAAAAGAGCCAACAAGAAAAAAAAAAAGAAAAACCCAAAATGATAAAAAAAAGGGGGGGGGACAGAAAAAAAAACCAGAAATCCCCAAAACCAATGAAGAAAAAGGGAATGAGAAAAAGAAATGAGTCAAAAAACTCTTCAAGATTTTTAATGAGTGGTTTCTTTCTAGTGTCTGCAGTATTGGAATCCACCAAATGCGGAGGAGAAAAGAACTATTTTCTTTCCACACTCACATTTTTGTGTATGATCGCTTAATCCTGCTCTGCCTTCCATGCTGGGCATTGCCAGTAGTTTTTTCCCTAAGGCTATATTCCCTCCATCAGGACACCCTTTCTGTGCCACTCATACACCTCAAATCATGGGTTTTCTCCATATAGCTTTATGGCCTGGAGGTTTTTGAGGTGCTGCCTCAATGGGGATCTGGCCAAGCTCTCCAACTGCCTGTATGAGGGGTGCAGTGAAGGATAAAATAAGAAACAGAGACAAATTTTGTCATGCATAATAGGAGGCTTGGAGTTCAGTGCTTCAGGATGGTCAAAGACCCATATACCCCAAACCAGCCGCTATTTTTTGGGTGTGTACAATGCAGTGGATGTATTCAATGATAGGAGGGGCTAGCAGAATATTCCAATCAGCAGAAGATTCAGATGTTGATGATACTGCAGGCAAGGGATAATACTGGGATGACTTGAGGGTGGAGATGATCTTATGCTAAGAAAGATCTTATTCTGGAGTGTTCTTTTTCATTTTAGTAGATTTAGTTTAGTCTTACTGGATGACAGAAGATGGCCTGTCCCAAGAATTAATGAGAAGTCTCAAAATGTGATACTATAATCCCAAACCTCCATTTATCCCTTAGGGAAGGATACAAGTCATTATGAATTCATGGTACGCAACACTGCCTCCTACTCTAGAGGTCCCTCTTCATATATCCCAGGCTGTGGAAACTATCTAAGCATATCCTTTGCTCACATTAGTAGAGGGGGAAAGAAAACAGGCCACTGAGTTCTCTGCTGAATGTAGGCAGCAGAGGAGGGGTTCAAACAAATTTGCTGGACTTAATACCTGCAATTTCAGATCTGGTCTCCTGTGAAAGCCAAACTCAATTATCCTGTCAACTCATCACAGAAGACAGTGCTTCTTCCCTGCCTGATGTTAAACTTCTCAGGAGGTCCATTTCGCCTTGTTCCCTTTCCAAAAGTGTCTCTTGTGGCCATCTCCTACCTAGTCACTGTGGTAGGGTGGTAGCAGTATAACTGCTCTATAGTTGTTCTGTGGCTCAGTCTTAAACAATTAACTCCTTCTCAAAATAGCTCCTGATTAAACCCTCTCAACTATGGCAGGCACTGTATTGAATTTCTTCTCCAACTCTAGCCTGCCATGCAGAAGCAGTCACTTTCTTAGTAAAACCCTATGCTGTTGTTGCATTTTAATTTTTTTTTTTTTAGTGGGAGTGGGGAGCTGGGAATTGAGCTCACCCTTCCATTTGCCAGGCAGGCACTGTGTTGCTGAACTAGGTCTCCGGCTTGTTGCATTTTACATTACCCATGGGCTTTTCATGGGATTAGGGCTACCAGCTCAGTCCAGTTTCTCCCTGGAGCTGCTGATCCTCAAGAGTTTGGTTAAGCTTTCCAGATTATATCTTTCTTGCGGGGGATATAGCTCAGCAGCATGAGCCCCTGTGTGGCAAGTGCAAGGTCTTGAGTTTGATCCCTGGTACCAGAAAACCCCAGATTATATCATTCTTTCCTCTGTGTTGTGTTATTTCTCCAACTTCTCCATAGTGGTTTTTTTTTTTTCCATGTTGTTTGGTTTGGTTTGGTTCCCCCACCCCAATTCCCAAAGATCTACTTCTTTTTTATTTCATTAAGTTGTTTTCCAAGAATCTTGATTCCATATCCCAGAGAGGCTGTATTTTGCAGCCGGTCTCTATGCTGACAAGTGTGTTG
>PVJX010026928.1:0-25338 GCA_004027295.1 Dolichotis patagonum
ATGTTTTTCAATTATATCCGTGACACTTTTGGCAATGTGTTTGTAAACACAAAGCCTCCTCAGATCTTGCTTCTTGTCACCTTGCCTGGGAGCTGTCCCTCCTCATTCCTTGTCAGCTGTCAATTGAAGGGTTCAGGAAGGGAGCTCTTGGTCCTAGGACTTCTTTCTTTTTCTATTTCTGCCTAAGAGTGAACATTCCTCATTCATTCCTCCTGGAAAGTGGAAATCTTCAAGTGGCAGAAAATTGCATGGAAACAAGAAAATGGTCCTACCTAGCTCCAAACAGTGTTCCAAGAAGAGTTGACCATGGTGCCTTGAAACAGAGAAACAGCAGAGACTCGTGTACACCTACCAGCATAGCTTGGACCTCAACTGCACAGACAAATGACTGCTCCCCTGACCAGTGGTCCCTAAGCAGCATGCATCTAGATTTCCTTTTACAACAGTAATTGTCCTAGTCGCACTTAGGCCATTAGCTTCCCAAATTTTTTGATCAAGTGCCATAAGCAAGAAAAATAAATTACATCATGAATGAGTAGATTCTTGCACACTTAACTGAAATCAGAATTGAGGAAAAAAATGTTTAAAGAGAAAAACAAAGCCAGACAAGTTATACACCCTGATATTTTCTGTATATTTCTCTCTCTCTCTCTCTCTCTCTCTCTCTCTCTCTCTCTCTCTCTCCCTCTCCCTCCCTCCCTCCCTCTCTTTAAATTCTGGTTATGTTCCACTAAGTTGATTCACGGCTGGCTATTATGACCCATAGTTTGAAAAATAACAGACTAGATCAGGGGTCAGCAAATTTTTCTCTAAAGGGCAGATAAGAAATACTTTCAGCTTTCAGGCCATACTGTCTGTGTCACTACTTGACATCGCCACTGTGGCACAGGATCCACCAGACAGGATGTACACATATGCAAGTTGCTGGGTCCCAGCAAAACTTTACAGCAAAAATTTTCCATTTGTTTTCATTCTGTTCATCTATTCCAACATTCATTTTCACATACTATGAAATATTATTCTTCTATTGATTTTTTTAAAAAAATTAAACACTGTAAAAACAATTCTTAGCTCACAAGCTATGCCAAATCAGGGTGAACTGGATTTGGCCTGAGGGCTATAGTTTGTCAATCTGTAGACCACATGACAACAAGCAGGGCTGTGGAATGTTGCCAAGTACTTCTGTTAAAGGTCTGTGACAGCTCTGAATAGATTTGGGGACGTGGAGAACCCCAAGAAGCTCTGCTACAGCTGCCATGAGTCAAGGCTGGTTCACACTGATCTTGTCTGAGTTAGCTTGCGTGGTAACGTGTCTAATCAATGGTCCCATTTCCCTGGACCGTGTTCCCAGACAGAATGTGCTTTCTTATGTCATGAATTTCTCATGTGCCCTTGCAATGTCTCTTGGGTTACTGATCTCCATGAGACTGGGAGCCAACAGATTCTTCTTTCTTTTTGTACCAGGAGTTGAACTTAGGGCCTTCTCCTTGCCAGACAAGTGCTGTGTCACTGAGCCATATCTCCAGCCCCTGCAGCAGTTTCCTGATGAGGTGGTACAGAGGGGGCAAGTGTGTCTGCTCTTTTCAGACTTTCGCTTGGGTCACGTGCGGACTCTGCTCCCATGGCTCATCATCAGCTTCTCATCGGTACCTGCCCTGCACGGCCTCATCACCAACCCACAGCTGCTCCCATGGAAGCCCCGAACCACAAAAGCCTTTTACTTGCAGAGCCTTATAGACATAACATGAAATTTACCATCTTAACCATTTTAAGTGTACACTTCAGTGGCCTTTGGTATATTTTCATTTTTGTGCATCCATCAATGCCATCTAATCCTAGAACCTTTTTATGTTCCCAAACTAAACCCTGTACTCATTAAGCAGTAATTCTCTGCCTTTCCTCCTCCAGTCCCTGGCAGCCACCTTCTATTTTCTGTCTCTACCATTTTGACTATTCTAGGTATCTCAGTTAAGTGAAATCATACAGAATTTGTCTTTTTATGTCTGGCTTATTTCACTTGGTATAATGTCTTCAAAATTCATCAATATTGTAGCATGAGTCAGAAATTCCTTCTTTGTTAAGGGTCAGGAAGAGAACTCCCACTTTTAAATGATAGGGTCTAAATTTTTCTGGGAAGTAAGAGCAGAGCTGGATCTTTCCTAGTTCCACTATATGACAGCAGGCACTCTGCGTGTTCCGCCAGCAATACCTACACTGGATCATGGTCTATATCTCCTTAGCACTGCTCTTCTCTTCATCCTGTTCAATCCTTTCCTCTGTTTAGTGCAGTGTGTCAGAGAGTAAAAGAAAGAGAGAGCAATCTTACTTAGGAATTCACCTCTGAATTTAAATCTCAGCTGCTTATTATTAGCCTAAAGTTATTAAAGTGTTTGACTACAGCTTCACCTACAAAATGGAAATATCTACCTGACAAAATAATTATAAAAAAGAAAGACACAAAAATATTAAAAAAAAACAGCATTTAGTTCTCAAAAAGATAATAAGTACTGTTAGTGCATTCATAATGTTTTTCAGAGTCACAGCATATTGTAAAAATCCTAAATGAACCAAGAGACCCACATAATCTCTTTTTTGAGTTACAACCAAAAGTAGCACATTTGAGTTAAGGGACTTAGATGTCAGATCACTGCTTGCTTGTGTCCCTCATCTAGGCTGTGTCCTCTGTGTCTGAAGTAGATCAAATGATGCCTCTAAAATCACCCAAAAATAAGGTAATGTCTTCAAAGTGCCCAGAGGGTTTCCCAGGGAAGTCATTGTCAAAAATACACCTGCAGTCACAGACAGATGCTGATACCTTGGGACTGCTTCCCTTATTGAATACCTAGCCCATCTAAGAAGCTAGAAAATAAGCTTGTAAGCCTGGTACCCACCAGCCATGCATGGTTCGGCATGTGTGGGCTCCAAAGACTGACTGACTTCAAGCCCCTGGGGACCTAATGCAGCCCCAACTGATAATCTGCCTCAGAATAGCATGGGAGAAAATTAGTGTCTATTGGTGATCTGCTGTGTCCTACCTGGATGACATTGAAGCTTTCCCATCCATTGTACTATAAGGAAGTACATAAGGATATTTGACTTACCAAAGTCACATCACTGGTACATTGTGATGCTGAGCTTATACCAGGTGGTCTGCCTGGCTCAAATTCCCTTTTTTCTACTTATATGACTCACACTAAGCAGTGACATATTCAGCTGGGTGTTCAATTGCCAACTGAGTGGCTATTTGAGTTTGCACAGGAAAGGGAAGTAACATCCACTGACCACGTTCTAAGACCTAACCCTGTTCCAGCAGCTTCTGGCCATATATAATCTCTCTTAATCCTCGTAATAATCATATAAAGTGGGTATTATTGCCCCACTGGAAAAAGCGCCAGAGGTTAGGTAACTCTGGACACTCCACGAGACGGACAAATGAGGATTTGGAAACAACCTAGCATTCAGGAACTTCTGAGGGTGAGGCTCACCAAGCAAACCCTTCCTTCCCACCGAAGGCTTCTCCACCTCATCAGACTCAGAGGCAGGGCAGAGGAAAGCAGAGTACAGTGGGCTCTGATTAAGAACATTCATCATCCCTGCCCCTCCAGCTCCCTGAGGCAGCTCAGAATTCGCTGCAGAGCTCCTGCGCTGCAGTCATCCTCTCCAATATCCTCCCAGGTGAACTCCATGGAATTAGCCCAGAAGAGACTGCGGCAGTGGAGTCTGCTCTGGGGAGGGCCCACAGCCCCTGCATGGAGCTGGACTTGGCATTGCTCATCTCCTTTCACTTTTACCCTATTCATATTGACTCTATATTTCTATTTCGCCCAATTTGAGCATTATTCCATTTGATTGTTCTCTGCAGACCAAGGCTTGCAAAATGAAGTGATCCTCCCAAGCTTACCCCGGGGGGAACCAAGAAGCCAGGATTCAGACCCTGATCTGCTCACTCTCCAGGCTCCCAAAGAGTTTGGATGCAAGAGGATGCAGGGCTAGAAGCCCGGCCACACTTCCATCTGGCTTTCTTTGAGACATAAGGGAGCCAAAGAGAGGAGGTGAGAGGCTTGGTGAAAGCTAGCGTTGACAGACAAGCTGAGGGGAATCAAGGAACCAGGAGCAAGCTGTCAAACTGTTCAGCACTCTCTTCTCCCACAACCTGGATTAAATGGACCTGGGTTCCCTCTCTGAGATGCTACTCTTTCTTGAAATGAGTAGATAAGAAATAGCCAGCTGTGACCGGCCCTTCCTCCCCCTCTGCAGCAGAGTACTGTCTTCCTCTTCCCTGTCTCCTGAACTGTGTCTTCATAATTGTGTTACTCGCAGAGCAACATACAGGAATGGCAGAATGAGAATTACCGTGTGGGGACCAAGGGGACCACCTGGCAGTGCTCAGGGAGGATGTACCACTCACCAGAAAGTCCCACATGCCAGGCAGGGCAGTACCAAGGGCAATTCATGTCCCTTCACCTGGAACCATCTCCCAGAACATCTCCTGTGCTTCTAAACAGGATCCAAAGGTCACCTGAGGTCCTTTAACTTTCCCATGGAGAACAACCAGGATACCAAAAGGTGCCCAGGCCTCCTGCACACAAGGTCCCAGGGGCTGCTCAGCCCCAAGGGAGGAGTGGTAAGCCTCTCGCCCACCATCAGCACACCCTGAAAATATAGGGGCTGTGCATTTGGTTACTGAGCCACTGAGCCGTCTCGGATCCCAGAGCTGGGCCATGCCCTACCTTGGAGCAAGTTATGGAAAAGCAGCAGATTCAAGAAGCCTACTGCCAACTCCCAAGTCCTGAGACAGACTGTGTATGGAGGGGCTGACAAACAAGCTGGCCTGGAGAGCAGTAACTGCCCATCTAAGATCAAGCTGGGGGCATCACACACCCTGAGGGTGTACAGTCAGGCTGAGGTCTTCTCTGTCCCACCATAAGGACCAAACTCCTGATGTAATGCTGCCCTGCCTGGCCAGAGCCTCATAGACTACATCAGTCCTGCTCCAGGGCTCCTTGGGACTTGCTCCTTCCAAAGGTTGAGGACATCATACACTCCAGACTCTTTTGGTTCAACTGGTAATTGTCCTTGGAATAAGCAGCCTCCTCTAAATGCCACATTCTGCCAGCCTGCGGTTTGGCAGATGTTAAATTCCATGCTAGGCCTGGCTGGGTGAGCCCTGCCTACTAATCCTCCATTATGGTTACACCACGGCTGGGTGTCAAGGCACTGTAACACCCTAGTAGGTGAAACAGGTTCTGCCCTGCCACACCTCCCTCCACATAAGCTATGTGGCATCCTTTCCTGAGGACACTGTCCCATACACAAGCCCTTTCCTTCTCCCGCTCATGGCTGCCAAGTATGTAAAAAGGTCGGCATCTGTGCCCTCCCCTTGGAGCTGTACCCATACTCAGGCCATGTCAATCTCTTCTATGTCTCCCTTGTGCCAAGATAATAAGGGGGAAAGTTTTTTCTCCTCCTTCCAAAGTGCAGACCAATTAGCATTTTTTAAATTACCATTGGAGAAATACATCTAATTAGCCACTTTAAAGGAAAGCTTTTTTTAAAAAAAAAAGTCATAAATTTCTAACTGCCCACAGCTTGGAGACACTTTTAAAGCTAATTGTGTGTTTCTGGTACCAACAGGGGAATTGGTAAAAGTTAGAAATGGATTTTATGACCTTGAAGGGGAGGGGCTGGGATGGCTGGGTGACCTCTGTAGGCCAGGGAAGGGTTAATGTCTAGGTACTAGATCTGGGCCTCTCCTGGCTCCTCTTCCTCTTCCCCATCCCACCTCCCAGCCCCAGCTCTGTCCTGCCCTGCTCAGGGACGTCTTAGAGCTGATCCTGTAGACAGAGCAGGTGGACAGGCAGACACACTGTCGGACAATAATACAGGGAGGAAGAAAAGGGCAGAGAGCAAAGAGGAGAATAAGAGGGAAAGGAGAAGAAAGAAACATTTGAGCAAACTGGGAAAGGAGCCACAGCCGATTTCCAGAAGGCTGTTTCTCATTTGTGCTCTCCATTAAACTCCACACCAGTGTGAAGGGGGCGGGTTGCTGGGCTGCTCACGAACTTGGGGACTTAGGCTGTTTTACACTGGAGGCAGACGGGGCTTCTGCAGAACTTGGGCTTCCTGCCCAGGCTTCCGGGCCCTGCTCAGTGGCTACAAACTCTCTGGCCCTGAAACTGAGGAAACACTTCATAAAGTGCAGGCACAAATCTCGGGGTACCTCATTTAGGAGGAAGGCAACCCCATGTAGTTTCTGGTTCCCCCGAGTTAGCCATGGCCACTGCTGGGGATTTATTCCTGTCATGGGTGCTCTGGGTTAGGGTGGGTGTAACTTGCAACCGTCAGATACCCACAGCATCCTCGCACTCTCTCCCTTTCCTCCCCTCTGTAAGGCTGGCAGTCAGTGGGAGGAAGAACATAGGGCACGATGGGCACCTGTCCTCCTGCCTGTGCACACTCACAGGTGACAATTCTGCAAGCCCCCACCTCCAGCTTTGGGCTCTAGCAAAAAGAGCTTCCAATGCCAGCCCAGCATGGTGTGGGCATCTCACTAAACTTGGAGAGTCCAGGTGCTGGGGAAGCGCTGCCTCGCACGCCAAGCTCTGCAGCCATGCTTTCTTGAGTGTCCATCACACACCAGAGGCTTCATGCATGCATGTGTGAAATCAAGGGTAACGCCTCCTCAAATGCTTTCTCAAAATGAGGCAGAAAGGTTGAAAGTTTGAGACAGCCCAGGAAACTCAGTAACTTAGCAAGACTTGGTCTCAACATAACAAATTTAGAAAAGGAGCCAGTGGTGTCACGTGACTGCAATCCCAGTACTCTGGGAGGATGAGGCAGGAGGATCACTGTGAGTTTGAGACCAGCCTGAACTGCATAGTGACACCTTGTCTCAAAAAGACCAAAATAAAAACAAAACAAAAAGTTTAGAAAAGGACTAGGAATATAGCTCATTGTGAAGGCACTGGGTTCAATCTCCAATCCCTGAGGTGGGGTGGAGGTGAGGACACAAAACAGAAATGAATCTCTTCTGCCTCTGAGGACTATTGTCATTTTGAAAGAGCTGAGATGATTTTCTGGGGAGAAAATGTTGTGTGTATGTGACAGCCTAATGGGCAACCTTGCTCCATCCCATTTCCTTTTCCCTTCCCAGGAAATTCATGTTTCTGCCAATAGGTGAGGAGAGACAGAGAGATGGCAAGCTCCTCACTGACCGAGAGACCAATCGAGGCACAGAGCAGGACTAGGAAGCTGCCGGTGCAGAGCTGCCCTCTGCCCAGTCCCCAGACATAGAGGACCATGCAGCCAAGTGACACAGGCTTTACAGCGGGGATATGCCAGGGAGCATTTGGCCCTTTCTGGCCCAAAGAGGACATCACCTTTGAGGCTACCCCAGGCTATCCTCCCAGAGACCCCAGTTCACCTGCTTAGGTCCCTATCAGGAAGACCCCAGCTCTCTGTCTACGATCCCTCCCCAGTTTTCTGTAAGACAGATGGCTCAAGAGTTGCACATTTTTGTTCTGTCAAGAAAACACAAACAATTCATTACCTAGAGGGAAGGGCCCTGTTCCCTGTTGGCCTCTAGCAGAATCCCCTGGGAATTTTACCCACGTCACAGAGGCCAGAGAGAAAGGGAAAACAGTCAGGCCTCTGGGGCCTGGGAGCAGAAGGTAGATTTATTATTTTGGAATGATTAAACCAACAGTCCACAGTTGCTTCCTTCTTGCAAACCCCACGGCTCAGACACAAGAAACTATACAGAGTGACCTGGGTGCAGTGGTCCGCTTGTCCCCACCCTTGTACCACCCCAGCCAGATGCTGCCTGCTGTCGACAGCCCCACTCTGGCCAGCAGCCAGGTCCTCGCCTACCTCCCACTCCATTCCCCATCTGCAATTGTTTCCAATCAGTTTGGGAAACAGCTCTGAGAACAATTAGAAAAGATAACAAGGAAGAATTACATAATTACAGTCCGCCTAGATCTCAGGCACTCCAAAACATAATAAAGGCTGAACGCAGTGCACACCGGGCTCTCGGTGAAAAGGATGGGACTATTGGTGAGCACTAGGGTGCGAGGGCTGGGCTGCAGGCTGAAGAGGGGAGGACAAAGGCAGTCCTGTGTCCACCTGCTGGCCTGGCTGTGGACTCAGTGCGTCCCAAGCTAAAGCATCGGAGAATGACACAGAGGTCCTCCCACAGTGCTCATCATTCTACAGGATGGTCCACTCCACAGTGCCGATCAATGCTGTGTCCATGTGCAGGCTCCTTTGATGCCCAGGATAGCACCCAACTGACCCTACCCACTGATAGAGATGGAGGGTCTCTGTTCTTGGTCAAAACAAGTGGCTATTGGAAGAACTCAGTTCTTCAGCATAAGAGTCAGGAATCTTTTCCTGTCAGGGGCCAGATAAATAGCTGCAACTTCACGTGCCACACAGTCTCTATTGAAATCGCTCTGCTTTGCCTTCATAGCATGACAGCAGCCTTAGAAATATATAAACAAAGGAGCACGCTGTGTTCCAGTGAAACGTTATTTGTGGACACTGAAATTTGCATTTCATACAGTTTTTCACATGCCGTGGCATATTACTTTTTTGTCTTTTGATTTTCTTTCTCAGCCATTTAAAAATGTAAAAACTGTTCTCCACGTGTGGGCTGTGCACAAACAGGTGGCGGACAAGATCTGGCCCGTGGGTGGGAGTTTGCCGACTCCTGCTCTAGAGTGTTGCTGGAAGAGTTTGTATGGCTTTGATTACCCCACACCCAGAGTTTAACCATTGCTGACTCTGTAAACCTAGAAGACCCTTGAAAGGAGTCTTGATGGTCAGTCATCACTAGGTCACTCTGGCCTGCTGGGTTAATCATCCTAGAAGGTTGTTCAGAACATCTCCGGATCTCTGAGCACAGAGTCCCCAGGAGCAGGCTGAGCAGATGGCTGAGGGTTTCCCCAACTAGGGGAGCAACCCCTCCCCAGAAGGAAACGGAAGAGGTACTATGTACTGACTTGCCGCTCTCTAAGTATAGGGTCTTTCTGGTGTGTAAGGTGTATAAGGTAACAAAGGTACCTTGCTTGCTATGCAGCACACCCCAACTTCCTTCCAACTGCCTCTTCTTTTAGCAACAGGTGGTATTCCACATCTTCATTCATTCAGAAAAAAAAAAAATGGAAGTGATCAAATGCCCACTGCAGCACTGTTCCAGATGAAAATTGAGCTCAAGATATCAGACACTTACTGATGCTAACCAACTCCACATGCAATTGGTACCTTCAGGGTGGGGACACATTGGACAGGCCCGGTCAGTGTTGAATGAATGAGTAAATGAATGTACTTGCAAGGAAATGCTTACTAACATTAGGTAGATCAAATCCTATGCCAGTTGAGAAAAGGAAGAATTAGTGCTAAGAAAAATTAAGACAGCCCTCAGGACAATGGGTTGAGCTCAATCTGCCAGGATCTTCGGACACACACAGAGAGAGAAGAGAGAAGCGATGACCCATGAGGGCCTCTCGCATGCTGGAATCAGTAAGAACGTTGATAGCTGAGCATGCTGAGTCATAATGCAGTACCAGAATAGCAGGTGAGTACTTAGAGGCCAGAGTCAAGCTGGGATCTGGATCACAGGCAGCCAAGAATGCCAGGCACAGGAGTTGAAAGCCCTGTAGGAGGTATCAGAGGTAGAAAGTTTGAGTCTTCTGAGAAGAGGTAGTTGGGTGGCAGTGAGATGAGGAAAACTAACAGGGTGGCAGAGAACTTAAGGACTGGAATAAACAAGGGAGTCAAAGAAACCCTAACTGGCGCAGAAGCAGGTGGTTCTGCTGAAGAGTGGTGTAGACTCCTAGAGCAAAGTGGACTCCTACAGTGATTAGTGGTTATGAGCACAGAGCCTGGAGTTGGTGGAACTGGGCACGAGTCCAGTGTAGGCACTTACTCTTTATAAATGGTCAATTCTCTCAGGGGCTAAATCTACCTGTATGTAAAGTGGGAGTAATAAAATGGGGTGATAATTGCACAGGGTCCTTGTGACATTTAGATGAGGTTATATATGTGAAGTGCTGACGGTAGTGCCTGGCACGGAGGAAATACTCACTAAACATTCACTACCACTGTTTGTTTTATACCAGAAGAGATTTACAGTGCTGGGTAAATTCATAACTAGGGAAAACACTCTGAGTGCTGTGATAAAGACTGCATATTTCCATATGAACTGGGGTCAAATTCCATCCATTTATCAGTTGTCCATTTGAGCCACAGAAGCTTGTTTTCAGCAGCTGTCTGAGGGTTGAGTCCCTACTCATCTTCCAGTGCTGAGTACCAAGGCCCGCACCAAATCCTCCCGGTCACTCCCCAGTCAGAAAGTAGCAACAACAACCAGAAAAGTTCAGCTCCACACAGGACCTTTGTCAAGAAAGTCCCATGCTCCACAGAATGCTCACAGTCCTGACACTGAGAGGGCAGGTGGGAGAGACAGCTGACCAGAGCCCAGTGCCCTCTCCTTAGATCAGGTGTGTCATGGAGCTTCAAGCCAAGACCTTTGACCACAGGCAAGTTTGGGGACTCATATTCAAAGCCTCTCTTTCAGGAACCTTCATGCTCAAGATTTTGTAACCAGCTTCACACTAGACCTCTGACCTGCTGGGAAAATGATCAGCATGGACGCATAAAGAGTACAGGCTTTGAATACAGGCAGCCAAGCTCCACTTGCCACTCCCTAGCCATGTGACTGTGCAAACAAGGGTAGCAGTTAAATGAGGGGACATGAGGTAATGTGTTCTCAATACAGACTGAAGCCCAGTACCTAGGGCCTCGGCTGTCTTTGTAAGAATCTGAGATTCAGAAACTTGACAGGGTTTGCTCACCATTGCAGAGGAGGATGGGGCCTCCCTTTCATAGCACTGGTCATAGACCTTCCCTTCTGCTTGAAGTGGCTTTAACACAGCTTCGCCACTCTCCTGCAACTTGGGTGCCCACCAGCTCCCTGCCCCAGAGGCAGTCTCTACTCTTCCAGGTCCAATTATAGTCTGCTACCTTCACTCCAACCAGCTGGATATACTGTTCCTGCTTTCGAAGGGCACATGCCTGGTAAAGGACCCATCTGCTGCTTGTGATGCTCCCTAAGAAGCCTCCAGAAAGGCCTTTATGACTCCATACAGGTCTCATTCCCAAGTGATCACAGCTTTCAAGAGCAAGAATACCAGACAGCAGAAGGAAAGGAGATTGGGAGGAAAAGAAGAAAAGACTCATGTACAACTCCCTACTCCTGCATTTCCATCTGGTTGCTATTGGCAACCGGGCAATCATGTTTTTCTAGTCCCAGATATAATCATCATAATCAATATAGAGTATTTATCCCACTCCTTGGTTTCAAGGAACTCGAAGCTTTTCATGTTCATTATTCTTCCTTCACTAAGATGAGAGAGAGCACAGGGGAGGTTTGTCTGTTGATGGGGGTGGGGGACAATTTAACAGATGAGAAAATTGAGGTGGTGGGTATGAAGGGCAGCTGAGGATCCTGCCAGAAGAAGGGAGAAGTGTTAAGTGATGAGCATTCTGACAGCGCTTTCTCCTATTCTCTCTCTTCATTTTCATGACTTCCCTCTGAAATAGGTTCATTTCTTTCATCTTACAGATGAAGCCTCAAAGAGTAAATGTTTTTCCGCAGTCACAAAGGTAAAAATGGCATTGTCTAAACTTGAATTGGGGCCTTTTGAGTCACTTTAGGAGTTGGTATCTCTGCAAAAAAATCACACTCGGTATCTCTGCAAAAAAAAAAAAAAACCACAGTATTGGAATTATCATCACATCTCTTACATGTTACTATCATACCACTGTGAATAATTACTATTATTACACATACTTGATATATCATAGTTGCTTTTAGATGTGTAATTTTTTTCTAGTTCTAGCTAATACTCATACCAAAAAGCCAACAGACAGTGAAAATGGTTAGATTAAAATACTTGACTAGATTGGAAAACTTAGGAACTTACATTTATTTTCCCAAATTCTATAAACATTCTCTTACTGAAATAAAAAAAATTTGAAACCATCAATCCTTTTGGCTGTAAAACTGCTCAGTCCTTTGGACAACTATGTGATGTTATCTGTTACTCCAGCAACTGGTTCAGTGTCACCCTTTTGTCACAGCAACAAAAGTAATCCTAAAAGCATGCCTTTGGGGTCCCTGAAGTGGACTAGCCACATAAAGCCTTCCATCCTAACACCTAGCAAAGGCTCTGGGGCCTCCCTTGCTAGTTAGTGCTACACACAGGCAGCTGGAGGTAAGAAGACAACAAATAAAACACAACCAAAAGTGAAAGCATGTGAACACAGGCAGAGCTGTTCTAAAATAGGATGTTTTTCAGAGTGTTATGCACAGCGTTCATTTCCCTTTGGAGACAGCACAAACACCATCCGGAGAAGAGAGAGGCTGACTTGTGTCTGAAGTTTCTGCTCTGTTACCAGAACACAGGATCAGTTCCGTACCACCTTCTCTTTCCTCTTTTCTCTCACTTAGAGGAATCCCACTTTGCCACTTGGTAGTAGAAGGCAACAAACAGAAAATCCAATTTGTGGTTCCCCAGACCTCCTGGGGTGGAGAACCTATGGCACCTGCCAGGTATTTGCTATCACTGAAAGCTTTAACAGGTTCACTATCACTGGAGGATACGAGATAAAAAGACTGTGGTCAGCCCTTAGCGTCCTAAAACCTCACCCTGTACCTTCTTGATATTTCTAGAAAAAACTGCCATATTGGAAAATTCCCTCTATACTCGCATTCTAATCAATTGAATAGACAGAACCAAAAATATCCAACATTTTAAAACTGAGGCTAAAGACACACAGAGGGAGAAATTGATGACCCAAATCCCTTGGAATTGATGGCTAGAATCAACCAGTCAGTGAGAGCTTGTTCAGTACCTCCTACGTGCAATTACTATGTAATTCTCCAACAAGGCACCTTAAACTATGCCTGCTGTGCACCACCACACAGCTTTGCCTGACTCCAGGGACACACTCCACCTGTTTTCCCTCTCCTCCATATCTCCTCCACCCCTGACATTTTGTTTTTGTCTCCCACTATTCGTTATCCCCTGATAGCAATTTTGGCATCAAGTTTGGCTCTCCCAGCATTCACTTTGAATGTTCTCTTTTGGTCATGGATTATATTTAACTCCCAAGTTATTTGGGTACCTCGGTACCCTCATTGCTGTCCCTGGAGGTCCAACCTATAGTCCCAGCTGCTCATGTGAGGAACAAGAAGGAGGGAGAGGGGAGGGGACACCCTAGGGCACCACCAAGTCTCTCCCAACCCCGGATAGTTAATGAGATTCAAACTTTAACTCTGGGAGAGAGGCTGACTTGTGTCTGAAGTTCTCTAAGACACAAGTCACTTTCCAGCTTCCCTTAATACAGGCTGTTCTAACTGTGTCTCACAGTAGTCCCAAGAATCATCTCTTTCCTTTATATAATCCTTGCTCCTTTCCCAAGAGCTTGCCATCTGTTGTCTCTTCTTAGCCTCCCAACATCCTTGGGTGGATGCAGACAGACGGAGAAATGAGAGCTCCGTTTTGCTGTACTCAGGGACACTGAGGCACACATCCCAGGCCTGGTGCTGTCACAAGTGCATCACAGCAAGCTGTGCTCTCCCTTCAGCTGCATGATCTGCAGCGACCTTGACTTAGAATAACCGTAAGCCCCCTGTGAGGATGGACCATGGCCTGAGGGTGGTCGCACCTATGTATGTCCCAATAGTGATCTTTCACCTTTGATGAGGAACCAAAGTACATAGACTCAAACTCCTCCTCTCAGCTGCTCTCCTCTTGGGGCACACCGGAGTGGAGACAGAGCTGAGGTCCAGGTTAGCAGCCTTCCCAGTTTGCCCCACCCTTCCCATGAAGGGCACAGTGGAGGCCTGAGTCTGTGCTATTGATATTTGTCCACATCAGCCCATCTGCCAGGCTTTGAACAAGAGCTACGTGTGTCTTGCCTCAGGCCTCCTGGTCATTTAGCAGGGCAGCTGCACCAAGACCGCCTGGGAGCTGCAGTCCTGAGGCTGCTGGCACACAAACTCCTGCTGAATGTGTACCCATAGCCCCAGGGGAAAAAACAAGGAAGGAAAGAAAATAACTGAGATGGGGAGAGGGGAGAGATTGTGAAATCTGGACAACATCAAGAGCCTGTTTCCATGACAACCAGTCCTTATTATGGTTGCTCAAACTGCAGCCTGTTCTAATCATCCCTGTAGATGAAGCCTCCAGCCAGACCTTACGATGGCCTCCACTCAGCCTGGCGCCTCCCTCAGGCAGAAAAAACAGGACTCCTGAGCATCCTTGAAAACTACTATCACCCTCTGTTGCCCTCTGACTCCCCCAATCACCTGCAAAGAAAAAAGATCTAAAGGAGAGGTTTGAGTTATAGGAGCAGGGTCTGCTAAGGAAGAAAAAAGAGTGTTGAGAAAGTAGAACATAAAAAGAAGTCAGAGGCACAGACTGATATCACTTTGAGAGTCATCCATGTATGCTGGGACCACCACCTGTGTCTAGGGACATTTTTCCTTGCATTAGTGACTCCCTGAGCATCTATGTGATGTGAGACGCTCCGCCACAGGCCAGTGTGTGGATGTGGCTGCCTTGGACACAGCTGCTAATGGTCTCCCTTCCCCTTTCTAAGCCTTAGGATGTTCCCTTTTCCCAGCATAGCAACTCTTTTCTCTCTCAAAACTTCAAGTTAAGTCCAAGGTCAGTCTCTGTGAGGTAAAGCCAGGGTCAGTGGTCAGTCAGCAGTAGGCTCTGACAGCTTCCCACTATGGTTCAGCAAGTCTTCGGGTTGAAGGAACTCACACTGAATGCTCAAGAATGACTGCTGAAATGATGGGTTTCTGGCATAGAGACCCTCCCAACAGACTCCTCAGGTTCCCAGAAAATGCTTGGTGACTTAAAGGGTTTTCTCCATTTCACAGATAGGGCCTGGAGGCAACTTGTCAAAGTCACCTGGTGGGTCAGGTGTCAGCCTGTAGACTGTCCCCAGAAAACCCAACTCCTTTCTCTCTGCATGCTCAGAGCTGTCCCCTCCCTCCTCCTGTGCCCATCTGGCAATCACCCCAACACACTGCAAATCAGATGACATATGACACATTGCACTCTGTCTTGCTCTGAAGGGAGCCCGTCTATGGGGATAAGGGGTCTGGTTTATATTTTAAACAGCTAGAGTGAAAAACGGGTGGCTGATGAGGTAAGGCCATGGCAATGAACACTGTGCAGCTGTCCAGGATAATTACTTGGCCCAGCCATCCTGGAGCCAGAGGCATGAAGCACAGGGAAGAGTCCCTCCATCAATAATATGAAGAGGGGACAGAATCAGTCAGCTTAGGAATTCCCGCCTCCACTTGTACCTTTGCTGCAAGTGTCACTGCCACTGTTGGAGACAGCAGAAGAAGCCAAAGGGGTGAAAGATGCCGATCAAAGCAAGGTGACCTTTTGCTCTATTTCCAACCCTTGGAGAGTTCCAGAGAAGAGATCTCATGTACAGTTCTGAGTTGCTACATGGAGAAAGAAAGCCCTAAATTTTAGGCTCATGAACCAAGAGGCCAGGGAGACCCAAAATCTGCACAGGACAGAAGTAGAGGAAAAGTCAGTGAAGGGGACATTGAGAAGTGAGAGGCAGAGAGAAGCTTGCCACAAGGTAGGGATGATCTATTAAAATCCCCATCGCCTCCCTCAGCCCATGGTACAGTTCCAGGTAACGGCTTCTTGGCTTCCATGCTTGACCCAGTGGAGGATATTTCAGGACTTTAAGATACCTATATTTTTGACCAGCTTGGATGACAACCCTGTAGGTGATGACTTGACACAGACTTTCCTGGGCTTCCTGGCTGCAGTGCCTCCAGTCACTCCATCTCCACACAAGCAGGACTTGTTCAAGGAGAATCCTGACCTTGGATCAGTCTGGTGGGTGGCAAGCAGCATGTCCAAGGCGTATCCTTGTAGATTTTCCCTTCCTTTGTGGCCTGAGTACTTAGATGAAAATGGCTACTAGCTAATCCTCTGAGGAAGAGAATATAATTCAGCTACCCTATAAACTAATACAAGCCATCTATCCTTCTCTTGAGAAACTCTCCAGAAGTGTAATAGAATGTAGAGCAGAGAAAGATCCCAAAAAGTTCAGGTCTTGGAAAGCTTTTCTCTTCCTGGTGGTCCTAAGCTCAGTCCATTAAATAACACTATGGAGATGGAATTAACTCCCAAGAGGCAGAAAGCCAGCAGGGGAGGGTGTGACCAATGACCACTGTGTGTGTGTGTGTGTGTGTGTGTGTGTGTGTGTATGAGCGTGTGTGTGTATAATCACATACACACACATTCTCACAAATGAAACTGCAATAGCTAGCAATGTGTGGGTTTATGTGTAGGAGTTAAGGGAGGCTGTGGGCATGAACATGTGAAAGCCAGGCTCACAAATGAAAGGAGGGCTGCATCGAGGCACAGAAAGCCACAGGATCCATCCTCTGCACTTGAAGATCTTTAACCTGACATAGCCTAGATGGTCTCTTTAACCTCTCCCATAATCAATAGACTGGCCCCTATTTTCCCATCCAGGTTGACCTCACAGCACTCACTGTACAACCAGAAAACATATAGTAACCCAGGGGGAGTTTGGAATGGGTGCACACACAGCCACCGCTGTCGATCTGTGCAGACCAAGAAAGGCAGGAGGGCATGGGTGAGTGGGCAGCCCAGCAAGCCAAGGTTCTCACTCTCACACTGAGGGGAAACCACTGTCCTCACTGAGGAGTTGAAGGGTAGGTGGAAGGTGGAGTCAACAACAAGGGAGAGCAAGCCCAAGGGTTGCATGGAGTGTGGGAGAAGGTCCAAGGAGGTGGCCAGACCTGCATCCTGTGTGTAGTTGTGCTCACAGAAGAAAAAGCTGGTCCTGAGCTCAGAACACTCTGAGAGAGAGACAAGTCACAACTTCTGAGAGGCTGATCTTTAGTACACTCAGTTCAGGAAAATCTTGAGACAACTTATAGGTATATAAGCATGACTGTGAGTTTGTACACAACATGCCAAAAGCATTTCTGTAAGTTGGGTTTCAAGTATGGTAAGGACCACAACACCTGGGTAAAATACCAGCTTTAGACTATCTAACCACTTGGAGCTTTGGTTTCTTAGTGTATGAGACAGAGGGGCTTTTGTAACATAACCTGTGGAAATCCAAGTACAGTGCCTGACATCAGTAAAGTGTTCAGTAAACAGTTATTTGCTTATTATTATTGTCTAGCCTCTTCCCATCATCTAGATCTAAAATAACATAGTAAAAATGAGATATTAGCTAGCTAACAAAAAAACTGCTAAGTTTTCAACCATATACTAAATATTACTATATGGTTATTGTAGAAGGCAATGTGGGCAGCTCTCCTGGAATGCAGAACAATTATTTCGGCATTAGTTACACTGAGCCCTGTCTCGATGTACTGATATGTACAGAGCTGGCTAAGCTATTTCCTTCTCCCTTCAGTTGGCTCTAAGCAGTGTGATATGGCTAGCTGAGATACTGATGGGTAATCTGTGAAGCCAACTGACAATTTCCTGTTTCCTCGCACTGTCTTCCTATACACAGTTGAGAACCGTGGGATGGGAGAGCCACATTGCTCCAAGAATATCAACTGGGTTCAAGCCTCCAGATGAGAGGCTACGACTTCCCAGGGCACAAAAGTTTATGTATCAGAAACTGAAGCCTCCTAAACATTTAAAAGCTACCCCTATTGAGTTATGAAGATTGGTCTTTCTGCATTCCCTCCTCCCTGCATATTGCAGAGGTGCTTTGTAGCCTCCTAGCTAAGCCTAGCTCACAGACTCCCATAATTCCCACCATTCTCACCATCATTCATCCTCAAGCCACTCCCTTCTTCACAGAGTTAATAAACTCCGGGTGGGATTCTATTAAGGCCATCGTTCCATGAATTCTCATCTGGACCAGACTCAGGTCCCCTCGGCTGCTCGTAACTATAAATATGTCTTAATGTCTTTATTCTGACTGTGGGTTGCACTGCAAGTACTAGATTGGAATTAACTCACTAGGATTACAGTAACATTTCAATGGGATTACAAATATAAATCTCCCAGACTGCAAGGTTAGAAAAAGGGATTATAATATTTGGATTACAATACTTATCAATCTAGCTAAGTAATTCCCAAATCAATCTAGCATATATTGTCTACCACATTCTAACAATTTAAGAGATGCTAAAAAAAATAGTCACAGTTCTATGGAATTTTAGAGGAGCTTAATATCAACAGTTCTATCCTTTATCTAATGGCTCTTCAAGACTTCTTTGAATGTCTGGGGGGCAGGTAGGGGTGGGAGAAGGGGACTTGTCAGTCAACAGGTGCAAAGTCAGACAGGAAGATGAGTTCTGGGGTCTTCTGCACAGTGAGTCAGGGGTGGTTAGTGATAATGTGCTACGTACTTCAACACACAAAGAGATAAATGTCTCAAACTATGGTTATTCTAGTTACTCTTATCATTCCATAATGTATACATGGATAGAAATATCACTTTGTATACTATAAATATACATAATAATTGTCAATTTCAAAAGCTACAAAATTAGTCCTTGTAACTGTCAGCATACCAAAACAAAAAGATCTGCTCCAAATAAACTGAAATAATAAGCCAGTGACAGATTAAACAGCTTTACATGAAATACACAGTCATATTAATCTTCAATCAACATTGAGGTGAACTGTCATGTCCCTTTTAAATCCAGACAGCAAGTACTAACCTGTAGGTATTAGCATGTGTAGCATGCTTTACTATTGGCAAGAATGTTAATGGTCTCTGGTTCATTTAGGAGTCCTGGTATTATTGATGAACTACAGCTCTTGTTGTATCTCTGACCTGGGGAAAATTGTGAAGCAGAAAATAATCTCAGTCAGATTCAGCTGTCCTGACACTCATGTCTGAGCCAGCAGGTGTGGAGTTTCAGGCATGTGGCCCACAGATGCAGCAGGCCTGCCTCGAAGCCACAATAGCCAGTACCCACCAAAGTCACTGCTGGAAGCCTCTGAAGATCGCCCAGCCCTTCTGCAAGCTAATTTCTCAGGACATGTGACCACTCACACTTTAGAATCATACATACACATGTATGCACAAAGAGATATGTATATATACATACACATCACCCATGCATACATACATTCATTCACATGAACACATGCTCCTGTGCACATATGCATACACATATGCTCACATACAGACATACAAACATGCATATCAAATGCTCCTCTTCCTGTCCACCCTAGGTGACACACGTGCTAGGGATATTTTGTGGGAGGAGGGGCATTTTTTGCTGTTCAAACAGTTTCTGGAAGCAAATATTTCCAAACCACTGGTTAATGGGAAAGCCCTGAGCTCAGAGGTTCATGCAATAGGTGGCCAGCCAAAGCCTGTGCTCATAATTCTTTCTTCTCTCTCTTCCTTTACCCTGAAGCCACTAGTGAATGGTTTATCCAGTTTCCTGTTTTCCCATGGTTCTCTAGGCCTTGCTGACTAGGAGATTACCGGTGAAAGGAGCATCTGGTTCTTGACCCCAGAAAATGTCCTAAAGTCAAATGAGCAGTATGGTACCTTTTGAAGCTTTATGGCATTAGAGTAAATGCTTCTGGCTAGCTAATTGGAAAACCTTACTCTGTGTGTGTGTATGTGTGCGTGCGTGTGCACGCGCACATGTATGTGGTTCTGTGTGGGATTTTGCCATGCTGTCATCATAGACCACAAATTTATTTCATAGTGGGGTCAATTACATCCACCCGTTTCCCACAGGTGAAGTAACCAAAAACACGTTGAGCTTAACTTGTAGGAAAATTCCGGGATACCTGTGTTTCAGAAGTAAGTCCTGGTTTAGCTTCTCCACTGCCTTGCACAGACAGATGTTGCCCAGACAAACACTTGGGAGTTGGTTCTCAATCCTTGGAGGTTACCACCCCTTGCATGCAGCTGTCAAACTGCACCAGATTAACCAAGCACAGCAAGTAACACTGTGACACACTGTGGCAACTTTAGAAAGTTCTCGCTCCCCATGCCCAGCCCCCGGCCCTACTGTGGCTTGTGCTACTGTCTTCAAATTTACCATCCCGAAACCACTTAAGAGAACCTGACAGGCAATTTATTCTGTGGCAAAGGATAGCAATTTTATTGTCCAGAGGCAAGATATCCAACTGCATCAGAAAATCTGTACACTCCTGAAACATAGGTTTAATATGATAACAATTCCAAGGGTGTGTGGTCGTAATCTTTCTGCTCTTTCTCTAAAGCTGCCAGCAGATGTTTTTACACAGTTTCCTTTTAAAAAGACCCTCCAATGAACTGCCATTGAATAAATCAAATATTTCACCATAAAGGGTGATTACTGGGCACTTATTTGCGGAAAGAACCACATAGGGGCCAGGGCATAGCTGCTACTATGGGAATTTTGCCCATAACAGAATACTCAGCGATTGATTTGCAGCAGTCCTGCTGAAATCCACAGGGCCTTCTGTGGGCACCTGATGGAGATAAGAAAAATGAACAAAGAGGGCTGACAAACAGAACACTGCTTATCTGAAAAACAGTCAAGACCACTCTGTACTTATTTTTACAAAATATCCTCATAGCTGTTCTCCTATGTTATTTGGTAAAGTATGGTAAATATTCCATAATTGTTTTGCACATATGAATTAAGTCAATAAAGTCAAATATTAAAGACATTGCTTCTGCAACTCTAGTATAGGAATAGTGGACCCTAGGTTCTTCCAGCAGTAAAGCATAGTGTACGGTCTAACTTTACAGGATAAGCTTCCATCTGGGAGAGAGCTGGAATCTAAATCCCTTGACTCTAATTCCAGATGTTCACGCCCTGCTGGTATCTGCCCTATGAGATTCCATCTCCCCTGTATGGCAACAAAATGTAAATTTTAAAGAATATTTCCAAACTCGTCTTTGTCACTGAACTTGTGATGAGATCTTGGACACAATGCTTGCTTCCATTTTCAATATTTTGGAAGACTGATCTGTAAGTAGGGCAGACAGCATTTTAGAGCCATGGTTAATTCTTTCTAGGTTTGCAGTGCTGGACTATAAATGCTCTTTGAATTGCATTGAGAATAACAATAAATTCCCTTATCTCTCATTGATTTTCCTCTACCAAGAGCACATTGTGCTCAGGAGCCCAGGACACTGCCCATAGATCCCAAGGTTGTAGCACATTTCTATGTACTCATTCCACTAAGCTCAGCTTTTTGGAGTAGTAATGAATGAGAATTCTTTTTTAAGCTTTGCTTTTCAGAGTTTGTTTCATTCTTTTTACATGTCATATTCATATTTAAAAAAATCCTGACTCTACCACATTTTAAAAACCTATTCAGAGAACCAATAATCCTCTTGCTTGGCTGCCAGAGAAATGAAGGTCTCTCAAAGAATGATTTACTCAAGGCCAGCCAAAGCTGATTATCAGAGAAGCATGATCCCAAAGGTAGACACTGTTTATTGAGGCCAGAGGTCTATCTGGGCTTCACTTTGGAGAGTCCCTTTGTGGTGAGGAGCGCATATAAACACAGCTCTTGGTGAAAATTGCATGTCAGAGTGACATTCCTCGTCTGCAGTCACCAGACACTCAGAGTCAAGAGTTGAGAGGAAGCCCCAGATGTTCTATACTCCACTCATCCTCTCCAGAGGGAGCCCCAGGCCATCATACTTGGCCTTCAGGGCTACGTAGGTGATCCTGAGACAAATGTAAAGGACAAATGCAAGTTGGAAGGGGCAGAGAAAAAGTTATCAATCAGGAGCAAATAGTTGGTGATCAAAGGAACTCGCTTAGTGTCATCGGCTAGGATTTTAGAGCTCAGGGCCACAGAGGTCCCAGGTGACAGCACTGGGCTATGTTTGCAGGTAAGTATGACATTGAAAGACAATAAGCAGAGAAACAAAGAAAAGGGCAAGAAAGCCCAGAAAGGATCTCCCAGCCCCCAGCCTACTTCCACAAGTTCTCACAGATGTCCTTTCCACCCCCTTTCTTCTTGGGAATGCCTCAAGTTTCTAACTTTTCTCGAATGGGCAACTTTCCCCACCACCTACTCATTTTTCTGGATTCCAATCTGCTGCTTCTCCACAGGATTCTTCCTGTTCTTTTTCCTTTTTTTCTTGTAGATGCTGATCTTTGTCCTTTCTAATGTCATTACATAGTTCTTGCATTTAATAGGACTTACTAAGCATGGACAGTGTGCTAAGCCCTGGGCTGAGCATACATACAGAATAATGATCAAGACAGAAACAGTACCAGGCCTCCACACCTCACAATTTAAAGTAAAAAAACAGGCATTATACATAGAGCCACACTGTCCCCTGACCAAGGCTTTGCCCCCTGATTTTTTTTTTTCTGTGTGTCTTCCTCTTGAAGAATCCTTTTGATTTACCTTGGACTGATGATAAAATTAATCTAATAGGTTGTTCAGACTTGTAGGACCTGAAAGGCCAGCCCCTAACCTGTACCAGGGTTGGCCTCATGGGGTGGCCAGTGAGTCAGATCTGCTTGCTGGGCCTGGGCTGTGGCAGCTTGCCTGTGATCACCACCCTTGGCTTTCTCACAAAGGAGAACAGCCAGGGAGGGCTGTTGTCACAGGGTGGGACATCGGCAGCACATGGCACATTGCCAGTGTCTCCTAAGACTCATGTCCTGCAAAGTCAGTGGAGTAGCATGAAGTCTGTCCAACAGGAAGATGCTCCTTTGTTGATCGTCTGCCTGTGCCTTTTCTGGGCTGTATTCTGACAGCAAAGACCAATCCATTCTGTGATGCCTTCTTTGTCATGGCCCATTCTCTTTGGGGAATCCCAACTCTCCTTTGGGCTGCTCTTGATGGGGTTGCAAATTTCAAGCCTTTAGAAGGGGGCTCACACTACCTGAAGTCTAAATCAGTCAGACCATTTTCTTCCCAGGACCCAGTAATGCAGACATTCTGTATGTCTCTCTTCCCTTCTAGCATGAGAAACTGCTGGTTTGTAATTGTAATCCCTGTGCCCTCCCCTCCTGGATGTTTCTAGGCTTTTAGCTGCCAGTGAGCGGTCTGCTGCTTGTGTCCCTATGTGCACCCAATCAAAACTATGGCACTGTTGCTGGTGGTCATGACTGCATCACTTAGGATGGCTCTGGACTCAGCGTTCCTTTAGGTGCATCCTTCTTAATTAACCTCAAGTCTGTATCCTTTATTACATAGGAGGGAAAATATTGTCACTGAAGGATTCAGCAGAGGAAATTTCCGAAGACCAACACATAGCATCTCCAGGCTTTCCCTTCGTTTTCTAAATTGGTACTTCTCTCAAATTAAAATGTTTCTGGCATAGCTTCTTTTTTAAAAATGTGTGCTTCCATTCCAAGAAACACAATAATAGACGGCTCCCATCCGTGAGCAAAGGAGGACCGTGGACTCATTCGGCTTCTCACTACCACAGGCTCCAATGAGGCCATGTGCCCCCCTTCCCGCGCCTTCTTCTGCTCTTTCTCCTCAGATGCCCTGTTTATACCCTGAGCTGATCAGCAGCATTTAGATGAATTTAAAAGTACTATCTGGCTCAATTTCACCCTTCCCTAATACTCTTTTCTAGAATATGAGTCTTTTCATTAGAAACTGTACTTTCCACTTACAACTTTCCTTCAAATTTGGAAATGGAACTGACCTTTTCACCCTCTCAGTAAGGCCCTTTTGGTCCAGTTGTTATTGGAAATTAGCTCCCTGTGTATGTGTGTGTGTGCGTGTTACTGGAGACTAAACTCAAGGCCACTGCCTTTGTGCTGAGCTATACCTCCACCCCTCATTTGTATTTTTTGAGAAGGGGTCTCCCAAAGACACTGAGTTGTCCAGGCCGGGCTCGAACTTATGCTCCTCCTTCCTCAGGCTCCAAGAACAGTGACAGTACAGGTGTGCACCACCCCACTAATTAGGAATTAGCTCCCTTCTAGATAAATATTCCCATGCTCTACACTTTGTTCCTCCTGAATGACAGGTATGTTAGCCTATAAAAGGACCTGTTTTCCAGAAATGCCAGCCATCCTAGTATGTATCTGTGGCAAGGTTTGTGCTGATAGGGTGTGGGCACTGTGGGGATTTGTGTAAGAGTGTGACTATGCACTCTCAAATACAACTATGCACATTCTCCATTTTCCCCCTGAATGTTCTGCTTGTCACCAGCAGGAAAGTATGTATGCTAAACTATTTTTCTGGAAGAGCAGACCAGTCAGTAACTATTCCTGCTCTTGCCTCCTGGAAACCAGCACAGTGGGTCCATTCAAACACATTTTCTCAAGCTTTGTCTTTATTAACTTCCTGATCTAGCAAACCATATCACTTCACCTCATGCACCCTTACATGTGTAGTTGAATGTCACAAACGTGCCACCTGCTCCTTCTATGTGATTCTGAAGCTGATGAAAAGACTTTTGATTGGAGTCATTCACATGCATTCCATCGTGGTTTTCCCTCTCAAATCTTCACAGCAACTGAGCAGGTATCAGACTTGATATCCACTCATCCAGCCCTGGTGGGTGCCCCTGTGGGTCATACCCACTGGACACATCTCACAGAATACTTCTGGTTTTGGACTGCCACAGGAGACGGTAAGTAACAGACATCTCCATGGTATGAGCCAGAAATGATTCCATTTGAGCAAATCACAGTCACCCCCACATAACTATAACATTCCCTTCTGGATAGAAAGAGGCATTTTCACATGGAAAATGCTTTCAAAATTTCCCAAGTTGAAGTAAAATTTTAAAAAAGGGTAACTATATGGTTTGACAAAATTTACCTTCTTCTATGGCCACAACAGTTCAAACATACCTCATTTCACTGTCCAAAAGGAAAGAGAAAAACATGAGAAAGAAATTCTAGGAATTTCCTGAGATGCCACTGACCCCTCCAAGATTTTCCCTCACGGAAGCAAGTCAGCCTCTCCAGTTCAGGTGATTTGGTGATAAAATGGAAGCCATAGGTGGAGAGCAAAATCTTACAAGTCCTCCCTGATGAAGGGCTCATTTGCTTTGCCCAAAAGCTGAGCTGATGTCTCCATGGTAGGTGCAGCCAGGCTCTGTCCCATGCTATCAAAGACACAGCAGATCAAAGGCATGGCACCCAGTGAGTCAAATCAGAAATAGCCATGTATGGTCTTGGACATAAGCCATCAGACTCACTCTCAGTCTCTCTGAGCCAGAAATGCATAACTCACTTGTGATGAAATGAGATATTGCATGAGTATGCTCAGTCAGAGGTTTCACTGCATTCACATCAGCAAAAGATGTGATACACATTCCCACAAT
>PVJX010026929.1:0-25343 GCA_004027295.1 Dolichotis patagonum
ATGCATGGCTTTATACTATTGTGTTATGTTTGATATTATTGTAATTGAAACTATGCTCAACTATAGCAGAGTAAGACATATGGTGTTAGATACTGTTGATGTCCAGTTGACTTAATGTAAAGTACTGTGTTGCCTATGTTGTCCTCTTCTGATCTGCTCTGTACTGCCCCCTTTTGTTTTATTCTCTTTTAAATAAAAAAAAAAAAACGAACCTAAACAAAAAATAACAAATGTACCTAATGAGATAAATGAAACTATACTGCTGCAAGGCTCTTCTATTACATAGAAAGTGGTACAGGGTTAATTCAGCATACAGGGCGATAAATTAAGAATGTTATAATACCTACAGCAACCACTCAACACATAATACAAAAAATATATTTTAAAACCCAGTAGAGAAAATAAAACAGGATACTAGAAATTGTTTAATTAATAAAAAAAAAACAGGAAAGGAGGCACAAAAAAAGAATAACAAACAAATTGCCCAGATGGGAAAAACAATAAGATGACAGGCATGAACCTAATCATATCAACAATTGCATTTAGTGTAAATGGACTAAATGTTCCAGTTACGATACTGAGATCACCAGACTAAATAAAACAGTAAAACTCAATTACATACCACGATAAGTGTAAAAACATAAATAGATGAAAAGTATGAGAGTGGAAAAAGGATATACCATGCAAACACTAACCAAGGCAGGCTGCAGTGGCTGGCTGTATCAGTATCAGAGCAAAGTGAACTTCTGGACTAAAACGATTTTCAACTTAATTTCACTAAGAATGGAGGAGAGGAACTACAGTCCTTTCTTGCCATCTGGAGAGGTACCCATTTCGATTTCCGTCTGGGGAATTTTTATAGAGCACTTTAGGTCTTGAAGACAGTTGAAGAAAATTGCTCAAGTCCCTTATAGGAAGTGTGAAAAATTAAATATTCATTCACCTCTACACTGAAAACCTTCATATGCTGGTGCACTAACCTGCAATGTGATGGGACCCTCATGATAGGGTTAGTGTCCTTTATAAGACAGCAGAGCTCCCCTTCCCTACCTGTGACAGCCCACTGAGAAGGCCACTGCCTAGAGCCAGGAGGAGGGGCCTCCCCTAGAACTGAACCAGCCAGCACCTCAACACTGCATTTCCTCTGGCCTAGGCCATCTGGACTATGGGCTTTGTTAAGGCAGTCCAACCTAAGACACTAGGAACACAGTGGCATCTGCCATAACTTTTACATAGGCTAGTATTTCTAAAGGAGAACAAATGAAATCTGAAAAGAACCTGAGAAAACTGCTCTAGCTTACTGACACTACCCAGCTACTGTTGACACTGGAAACCCAAACTGTCCTTACAAAATAGGTCACCAGGTTGTCCAGAAATCTGCAGTCCCTGGACCCAAAAGTACCACTATCCGTGTCATGCCTGGGACTGCTCACTGAGCAAGTCCAGGTTGCTTTTGGGATTCACTCATCCCAGGGTTAAATGTCACCTTTTGACAGAGGAAGCAAGACTGCCCACAGATGACCTTCTGCATCATGTGGACACTGCTGTCCTCTGCAGCAGCAGGAAGGCCTGATCCATGGAGGTTGACATGATGGGCACCCTGAAAAGTTGTGTGTACACCTGTGTACATGTGCATTCATGTTTGTGTGTGTGCATTTCTGTGCACACGCCTGACCCAAGGATATTAGTGTGTATATGTGCCACCTTCCTCGGCCATTTTATGGGGAAATGTACCTTATGTTTATCTCTCATGACAGCCACAAAAGACAGAAACTGAAGACCAAGCTACTGCTGATAAAGTCATGAACCAGGAATCTGGAGTTACTGACTGTCTCAGCTGAAAAACTACACGTTATGCAACCTGAGGTGACAGGCTGCCCCGAGGGTGGCAGCTCACCCTGTGCTTCTCCAGCAGGCTGCCCGCACCAACAGAGGACCTCAGCCTGATAGTGAAGACTGTCTGCAGCGCTCGCCACCACTCAGGAAGCTGACAGGGTAAAGACAACCACAGAACTGTGTGAAACCATCTTCCCAAAGGCTCATGGTCAGTGTGGAAATAAAATTGTGCAAAAAGAAGCCTCGTGACATTAAAAATAAAATAAAGTTGAAGTAGGCCCCTTGCTCACAGAAATCATACTGCCTGCCCAACAAAGATGGACTTGCAGGGGCCATAAAGGAATGCTTGTCCCAACCCCATCATGCAGGTCTTCCTCACTTTTGACTTCCCCAGGGGCATCCAATCTCCTCCTTTTTTTCCAAGTTTACATCCAGAGAAATACACAGTCTCCACTGGGGACCTGGCCTGGGAGAAACTTCTGCTCCTCCTCATGCAATTGGAGCAGGCCTGGACCCACTGAATGGCCTTTGCTAGCTTTCACAGCTAGTGAAAGTCCAGTGTTTTGGTCAATATGGCCTAGGCCAGGGGATGCAACGAGCACTGGCCCATCAGGAAGAGAAAGAGAGAGCAATAGGGAAGGAAGGAAGCTGCCACAGAGGGACAAGTCAGGCTGCGTCTCTAAGACTCCCCGTACAAGGTGAGGGCTTCGGCCAGATGACAAGGACATACATGCTCAGCTCCCAAACCTACAGCAGCAAAGAGACAGGAACCCACTGCTCATGATACCTGCTGTTAACTTCTTTGCATGTTAAATTCAGAACACCTCATTTCACTCAGGGCAAGATGACTGAGTCCTCCAATTTCTTGCTCATATAATTTGATAAAAGAGGTCCCAGTTGGGCCCCAAGAGGGAAATTGGCCCTGATTAAAGGAATAGTGACCCAGGGGTAAGCATCCCTTCCCCTCCACCCAGCAGTCAGGGTTAGGCTAGCAGAAAGCACCACAGACACAGAGCTCCACTGAGATCCACTACGTGAAGGAAGCTTCTCAGACTCCCATCTTTGCCATTCCAGGGGTTCAATGTAAGACAGAACAACATTTTAGCTTTTCCAGTAGCTTTAATTAGACTCTCCCCAAATTGGCCAAACCACTTTTTCTCCCCACACCTTTCCTGACTTGGAAACTCTGTATCCAGCTTCCCCAGAACATTAATTCCCTGGCTTTGGGAGTTCTATCAACACTACTCACCTGCCCAAATCAATCACAGAGCTGAACAACCCAGGTAGTTGCTACACCTGCCTGCCACCTGGCTAGGGTTCAAGCTGAGAGTGAACTAGACCTGGTCCCAGGCACCTGTGGGAAGAAGGTGTTGTCTGACTCAGATCAGACACGAACCCAATGCCTTCCCCTCTCTCTGCTTCACAAACCACCTTGGCTATCCCTATTGTCCACTGTTCCAGGACAGACTCATGATGACTTCTGGATATTTTTCATAAGTTGCTGCCTGGCTGAAGGGATGGCAAGAGAGGACAGGCATCCAATCACAACTTTATAAAAAGGTTTGCTAATAACAGTAAAAGAAATCCAAGTTCTAGAAGCTTGCAACCATGCCTGTTCACATTTAAGAATCCTCACCATGCTTATTACAATAACAAAGAACCACCCATCGAGTGCTTAAGGAATCACCTCAGCAAGTTGGTCTGAACTGAAACTGCATGTATGTGTGTGTGCACACATGTGTGCATATGCACATGCATGTGCGTGTGCCACTGAAAGCTCTCTAAGAATAATCACCCCCAGAGATGGATTTCTGAACTCTGATCAAAAGCCAGAGAGCAGGTACTTTTAAAATGCTCTGGGCCACTAATTGTAAAACTACAGATGTTTTTCCTGCAGCTTCAGTGATTCAGAGCTGTGTGCACAGCTAGCACACAGGCATGCAAATAAATAGAGCAGTAGTCACTGCCTGGCCTGGAATACGGAGCATGCAGAGAAGAATGAGAGTTCCTGGCCAGTATTTCCAAACCAGCAGCAAGCAACATAATTAGAAAACTGTCTCAACTCCTTTTTGGTCCTTGTGCATGCCAACTGGACCCAAAACAAAGGCATCCACTTGTCCCTGTGGATACCTGCTACCCACGAGGGCATGGAGACCAGTTTCAACCAGGTGTCACCCTGTGGAGGGCGTGCAGCTTCAGTGTGTCAAGAACCAACCCTCAGTTTCATTGACTGCATAAAGCTTTAAACTATATTTGGTCACCAAAGCCCTCTGAACGGAACACATTTCTCAGTGACCTCGCAGTCTCATCAGTCTTGGCTTCACAAGCAGTCCCTGCTCAGAATTTGTTAGTTGTCACTATGTGTTATTCATTACAGACCTTATTCCTGAGCTTATACCTGGGCAGGCTGCCACTCAAGTGCCAGGGTAACTGCTGTGGACACCTGCCTCTTGTTTGTGATGCCCTAAAACACCAGCCTCAAGTGACATCCACAAGAGCTCCATCCATCCCATTCATCTCCCCATTTAATACCATAAGTGACCAAAGTGTTGTCCTGAAATGAATTGTGACCCCAGAAATTCTGTGTTGAAGCCCCAGTGGACAGTCCCTCAGACTGTAACTGATTGGAAACAGAACCTTTGAAGAGATGATTAAGTTAAAATGGTGCCACTGAGGTGTGGAACGTGGTCCAATCTGACTCGTGTCCTTGTAAGAAGGAAAACTGTGGACACACAGAGACACCAGGGATGTGAACACAGGGACAGACTATATGAAAACTCAGGGAAAAGGTGGCCATCTGCCAGCCAAAGAGAGAGGCTCAGAAGAAACCAGCCCTGCCTACACTTGACTTTGGACTTCACAGCCTCTAGAACTGTAAGAAACAAGTGCCTATCCTTTAAGCTAGGCTGTCTATAGTATTTTGTTAGGAAATCCTGAGCAAACTAATGCAGATGTGTAGAGAGTTAAGGAAAAGGTCCACTTGCAAAACTAAACTTCTTTGGCCTGCAGCTGCCCAATCCACCCCCCACATACCAGCCTCTTTAATTGCATAACCATGTCTCCACCTAGAAGATCCCATTATTGCTACAGGGCCTCTCTCTGGGCCACCCCCAACATCAACAATGGAGCAATGCCAGATGCATTGTCCAGTGTGAAGCAGGATTGCTTATTTCAAGTTCCAGTAAACCAAGAGGAATGTAATGCAAAATGCTAATGCTGACACAGAGGGACCATGTCCTCTTCCACTGTAACACTAGTCAGGTTTATCTGACAACATCAAGCTTGTCTTATAGGCTCTCACAGATGCAATACAATTCCTTTTGTTTTCTGCAGGATATGCTTGCCATTCCCACCTCTCCTCTCCTCTCCTCTCCTCTCCTCTCCTCTCCTCTCCTCTCTCCTCTTCTCCCCTCCCCTCCCCTCCGCCTCCGCCTCCGCCTCCGCCTCCGCCTCCGCCTCCGCCTCCGCCTCCCACGCCCTCCCCTCATTAAGAGAGAGAGAAAGATCTATAAAGGAAAGAGATACAAACACACCTCAGGAGAAAAAATAAATTGTCTCTTACAACATCTGTCACTTCTAGGCAGTTTCTGTATGTGGTTGCTCAAAGAAGCAGCAGCCAGTCAAATATTGATGCCAGTAAAAGTTATTAAAACTCTGTGCACATATTTGTTCATTTTAGATTTTGCTAGAGGCATATTCCTTGCCATCACAATGAGAACTAATAGACACTGAACATAAGGAGGACTCGGGTAAGTGAAGCAGGGGGCTGAGAAGGCGGTAGCTGCCTAGGAACCCTCCTTGCCCAGGCAGGACTGAGTGCCAAATCCACCCAGACAGCCAGGGCCTCAGTCACCTGCTCAAGCTGCCTTCCCTATCCCTGCTGTCTCTCAGGGCAGCCTCCTCCTTGAGGTGTCAGACACAGGGAGAGGAGAGGGAGAATGAAGCCCAGAGACTGCCAACCCACAAGCGAGCCTATAAGAAGCCAGTAGCACCAACACAGCACGTTACTGTTCGTTTTTCAGAAAACACAAAACAACATGACATTGCTAGATGTACATATATGCACATGTGAAAGCTCAGAGCAGCAATCTAATTACTCAGAGATGGGGCAACCGCTGCACAAACGACATCAAAAGGAGAAAATGCTGCGTAGGTCTTGAAAAGACTGCACTGAAAAACCACTTTAAACAATACACAAGAGAGCCACAGGCTGCTTCCAACTGGACACACAGCTGCAGAGAAGGGAGAGACCAGTGAAGCCAGGTTCCAGTAATCAAAAAGCTGATTCAAAGTGCCCTGGAAGAACACAAGCAAACAGGGCAAGTACTGGCACTTTAATATTTAAAAGGCACAGCATAACTGCCTTTTCTCAGAGAGAAAAAAAAAGAAAAGGCTGGAAAAATACTCACTTCACTGACAGGACTGCTTGGTTGGCTGGTTTAGGGAGAGAACAGAAAAGGAGAGAGACTTTTGTTTTAAACGGGGGTGGTGGAGGAGGTGGAGAGACTGGAGATTGAATTGAGGACCACTGAGCTATAATCCCAGCCCCTTTGTATATTTTATCTTAAAATAAGGTCTTAATAAGTTCCAAGCCCAAGCTCCAACTTGTGATTCTTCTGCCTCAGCCTCTCAGACTGCTGGAATTTTATTTTATTATCACATCTGTATTACATGTTTACATTCCTTAAGTGAAGTTGGTACATGTACAGAGCACATCTAAATTCCCTTTTAGCCTCTCTCTCTGTTCTCATCCCTCCTTGCATTTCTTCTCCCCTTCCCATTTGAGAAAGATGTACATCTCCCTCCCTCCTATTCCCTGTCTTTTATTTTGCTCTTTATTTAACATTTGAGCTTTTCATATAAAAGAAACCGAGAGATATTTAAGCTTCTGTGTCTAATTCACTTCACTTAACATTATGGTTGTGGGTGCATTTATTTTCCTACAAATGACTCAAGTTTTCTTGAAGGTAGAGTAGAACTCCACTGTGTGTAAGTGCACCTTTTCTCATCCACTTATATGGTGATGGACACAATGGCTGCTTCCAAGATTTAACTATTCTGAATTATGCTGCTATAAACATTGGTATGCATATATCGCTCTAATATGATGTCTTTAAGTCTTGGAAAATTAACTAGGGTAATAACTAAGTCAAATGGAATTTCTAGTTTCCATTTGACTTAGTTTTCCATCCCAGTTTTTTGAAGTCTCCATACTGATTTCCATAATTGTACTAGTTGATATCCTCACCAACAGTGTAGATGGTTCCTTCCCCCACTACTGCCTCATCAGCTTTTATTAAAGTAAAACCTTGGATTTCAAGTAACTTGTTCTGACAAGATGAACAAACATTTCCAATAAATTTAAACTCGATAAATGAGTGATGTCACACATGACACCAAATGTCACAAGATCACAACTAAGCCAATGGTTCTCTTCCCCCCTCTCCCCCTCCCCCTCCCCTTTTTTCCTCCTCTTCTTCTTCCTCTTCCTCCTCCTCCTCCTATCTCTCTCTCTCTTCATCTCTTCCTGCTGACTTGTATGTTATCTCCCAACAGAAACGGTTATGGAGGAGACCTTGTCTGCAAAGGAGGAAGAGAAAAAGATGGAGGAATCCCTCTCTTCAAGTGAGATTAGGGAGATGTGTAAAATGCGAAAAACAGAAAAACTGTGGAAAAGCACCACCCTACTAAGGCTGTAGCAGCGCAAGTGACGAATCTGTTTAATGACAATGAAATTTCATATTTCCATAAATTTCCTTCCTCAAAAGGAGGCAGAAGTGTAATTGTAAAGAAAAAGCTTACAGTGAGCCAACAGCAGTGATTCCATAAGCAATAATAACCCTCTTCTCTCCTCTCCCTCACACCAGCCACAAAGCTTTTCAAAGGTAACTGAAGACGTTTTCTTAGTAGTTGGTATTTTCTTTAGGATTCTGTATCATTTTGCAGTACTGTGATCATTTTATATTAATATTTTTGGGTTGTGGGATGAATCATCTGATTTTCAATTCTTTCCTTTGGAGAAATTTGATTTGATACACAAAGGCTTTGAACTATAAGCATGTTTCCAGCACAAATTATGCCCAGGAACCAAGATTTTACTGTATTTGATTTCTTCATGGTAGCCATTCTCTCTGGAGTAAGATGGAATCTCAGTGTTGTTTGGGGGTTCTTTTGTTTTGTTTGTTTGCTGTCGGTAACAGGGGTCAAACTCATGACCTTACACTTGCCAGGTAGGCGCTTATGCCACTGAGCTAAATCCCCAGCCTATGTTTTGTTTGTTGTTGTTGTTGTTGTTTTGGGGTTTTTTGGTCTTGTTTTGTTTTAGTCTTTTTGAGAGCAGCTCTCGCTATGCAGTTCAGGCTGGTCATCAACTCACTTTGTATCCCAGGTTGGCCTTGAACTCACAACAATCCTCTGGCCTCAGCCTCCCAAGCGCTGGGGTTACAGGCATGTGCCTGGCTAGTCAGTGTCATTTTAATTTCCATTTCTTTAACAGCCAAAAATGTTGAACATTTTTAAATCTATTTATTGGTCAATTTTACTTCTGAGAAGTGAGCAAAGATAAATCACTTCTGTAAGTTGCAGGTGTTGTACATTTTGTTCCAGTGACACCAAAATGACTAAGACACTTGCACTTCTATCCATGTGTGTTCCAGATCTTGCGGCCCAGCTGCCCACTCTGGTCATACCCTCCCTGGCTCCCTGACCAAGTCTAACTCTTCCCAACACATGGAAGCCAGGTCCACGTTCTCAGGGCCAACCTAGATCCTGCCAGACAGACGAACCTGCACTCTTCCCACTAAGTATCCTCGTGACCTGCAACCCCCAAGGATGAAGAGCTTTCAGAAGTTCCCAGGGTGCTCGGCAGTCAGGGGTCATCATCTGGACCCCAGCCCTGCAGTTCTGACCATGATATCCACTGTGGGAGCTGCCGAGGATCCCTATTAGCTAAGAACACAGGGATTCGGGTAGCCTCAGGCATGGGTCCTGGCCCAAAGGCAATAGCTGGTTGAGTCTAGCTTGGTCTAAGTGTCACCAAGAGACCAAGCCATTCCCGTGAGGACTGGCTTCAGTCTGGGCCAAAAAGGTACTGGGGGAGAACAGAGCATCCCACAAGCCTAACCCTAACCCCAACCCTACCTCTTACAATATAAGGATTAACTCAAAACAGATCTAAGATCAAAATGTAAAATATAATATAAATCAATGAACTTTCTATTGGGCTAAATATTTGCGTTCATGGGTTAGGTAGATATTTCTTACGGACAACATCATAAACAAGATTCATAAAGAACGAGGGCCTCCCGGATCCCACCAGCCCAGATCCCACCAGCCCTTCTGCAGGGGCTTCCATGCCAACTTGAGCTGTGTGCCCTCCACACCCACCCTGGAGGCCCCAGTAGGTGGGGGTTTCAGGAAAGGGGACTCCATGTCCCTAGCTGAATGCCTGCTGCAGCTCATGATGGCCCTTCCACCAAGGCAGGCTTCTAACCCAGGCTGAGTGACTCCTGATCTCATGCCCAGCACGGTGCGCCTCCTTACTGTACATGATCACGTGCTACTCTTCTGTCTCTGGTCCTCAGGCCTTGAGCACCAAGCCATATGTATAATGAGCTCTCTGGCTTCATTTTCTTCCCATTTCCACTTTGCTCCTCTGTTTCCCACCATGGATATGATACCCTATGTTCACTAAGGATCCAGGCACACTAGCTTTATGGCCTTTCCCCTGGTTATTCCTTGTCTGGACACTCACTCTCCCGTGCAACCTCTGTTCTCTCCTGCAATTCCATCACATCCCTCCTACTTCTCCTTCCCGTGACAACCACCCCCAGCCAACCAGCACTCTCCTTCTCCATTTCTTGCTTTCTGGTCCTCGTCACCAAGTAACCAGCTGTATGATTTTGCTCATTCCTTTAGTTCTGACTGTGTTTATTGTTACACTCATCTATCTGTGTATTTCTTTACATTTACCTCCCATCTCCTTCTCCAACTTGAAGGTGTGGGCAATTATCTGTTCCCTGCTCTGTTCCCTGAACACAGCTGTCACACGTACAGACAACAACACACACTCAGGACACTGCACATTTTTACGCATGAAGATTGATAGCATGGCCTATATCTTTTCATGTCTTTTATTTTTCTGTTCTTTTTATTTCTACCTCCAGGCCAATACATTCTTTCATTTTATTGCTTGGTTCTTTTTGTAACTTTCACATTTTTTCTGATGTTTTAAACACTTTCAATAAAAACTTTCAAGTACAGCAATTCAGAAAACAAGTAAGTTATTTCTGTCTTTCTTGGTTCTCTCTCTCTCTCTGTCTTTCTCTCGTTGTTTTGTTTTGTTTGCTTGTTTTTCTGTAGTACTGAACTTAGGGCGCAGCACTGGGCTACATGCCCAACTCCCTTTCTCTTTTATTGAGGAAAATCTTACTACATTGCTAAATTGCCAAGGCTAGCCTCTAAATGCCATCATCCTGCCTCAGCCTCCCAGACTACTGGCATTATAGACATGCACCACTATACCTTGCACCGCAAGTAATTTATTTCAACATAACTTGAATGTGAAGAGCTATCTTAAAATAATTTGTCTAATTATAATCAGAGGCAAGTAGATGCCAAATGTGCATTTCTGATAAATCCTTTGCCCACACACTTCCTTCCTGTATCCTGGTGTGCACAGAATACTGTGTGATGGGTACTTGTAATTAGTTAGGGCTGTATTAGTTCACAACTTGTGACCAATGCAATCAATTCTAACAAGAAGATGGACAAGTCAGGGTTGACCTCAAGAAAAAAGAAAGTAGATGATGTTTTCCACAATTACCTTCTGTTTGTGTTTGAATACATTTGTGTTTAAGAGAGAATAATCTCTCTGATTGATGTTTTCTTCCTGATTCAACCTAAAGGCTTTATCTCACTTTATTTTTTCTCATTTTATTTGTAGCAAGCAGGTTTTCCACACCCCCTGAGGTATGAGTTTCCTCTATGGAAAAACAAGAACAACAACAACAAAATTTTGACAACCCTGGCTACTACAGCAGTAACCAGTACAACTGTTTGCTTAACACATATTTTCCATCTTTTTCTAATAAACACGTGATTCTTAGAAAGCCACCGAAAGGGTCAAAGTCCCAAGCTTGCAAATTTTAACAATTCAGGAAAGCCCTCATTCTCTAATAATTCTGCCTACTTTCTTATCAAGGTTCTAATGAAATTTATATTAAATGTCCTCACTTGATTCTTTATATCTGGTTTGATTTTCAAACAGTATTTCAATGTCATTGCATGCATTTCAGTAGGAGTTATCAATAAAAATTTTACAAATATGACTTTATTTTATTCACTTACTGTCTGCAATTAAAATCACCAATAATAACATTGTGTGCAGTGAAATAAGGAAGCGGTGGGCTGGGGAAGTGGCTCCGTGGTAGAGATTTACCTCAGCAGGTGTGAAGCCCTGGATTCAATCCCCAGAATGGGGAAAAAACAGTGAAAAAGATGTCGTGTGAGAAATACCGCATTCCCAGTTTCTTGCAGCAGGGTGAAAGCCTGCAGAGATGGATTCAGGACAGACCCCACATTCTCTCTGAACGCAGCATCATTTCTTTGGCCATGCACTCGCTGAGAGACATGTGGGCTGTGTGCACTTGGGGGTGGTGCCCTTTTTGGTAGTGTCCCCTGCAGTCTCCGTGGTGTGAAAGGGTCCCCATGGTTCCTGCCAGCCGCCCTCTTGTCTCTGGGCATAGGCTGGGACTCTCAGGGCTGCAGGTACACAAGGAGGCTTCCCAGGCCACATCCTTGCTGTGTGGGGGTCCCCCCCAGCTGGTGTAGCGCAGGTCCTTCGTATCTCTTGGTGGCTGCGGGTACTCACAGACACGGGAGGAGACCGTGTTGTCTGGCTCCTTTTCACACCATCTGCCCGGACCAGATGTCCTGCAGACCTCAGCTCCGTGCAGGGCAATGTGAGTGCACCCCAGCTGCCTGTGTGCTCTCTTGGGCTCAGGACGCAGGGTATGGGTTGCCTGCTTACAGTAGGTGGGCGGACCAGAGCAGCCTTGCTGCTGTGCTGCCCCTGCAGGGCTGGGCCCTGAGAGCCATCACTTTTCCTCCTCCCATTTCTTTCCAGGCTCCTCTGATGGTCTCTGGCAATGTTTCCAGGGTCTATCACTGTATAGACATATGCATTTAGCTAGCTTTATTCTGTTGTTGATTAATATAGAGTAATTGTACATTGTTTATAGGGTATGTTGAAATATTCTGACACATGTGTACAGTAGGTAATGATCAAATCGTATCATTTGCCCTAATCACATGCAGCAGGGAAGAAAAGTTCTCCGTCATCTCCTCACAGCACCTTCATTACACACAAGCTGCTGCCCTTTTCGGGGCAGGGCACCCAGGGAACCTTTAGCTGGCCTCAGAGGGAAGGTCAACAGGCTGTTGCCAACATGACTCCCTCGACCACATTTGTATTCAGTGACTGCAGCAATTAAAAACAAGGCCCCGCTATTTATAACAACTTCTAGATAGATTCCTCTTCTTCCATTAACAGTGCCAATTAATTTCTATTCAAGTGTCCTAGAACAGATGTTTACTGTCAGGCCAATTTTTCTGCCAACTAGTGAGCTTCCAGGCACTACTGGTCATTGTGTCCCTTTTTGAGCCCTTGCTCCTCAGTGTCCCCACATTCAGCCCCTACTCCCAAACCATCCTTCAGTGTCGATATAATCTATCCAGAATTCACTCCTGGGAGCTTCTCCATATTGGAAGCATGCATTAGCTCAAGCAGAAGCCAAGAGGATTTAAAAAAAAATTACTTTCTATGGTATAAATTGGTCCATGACTGTTTACACTACCCAGAGAAAGCCCCTCTGTTCACACAGCTGATCAAATACACCTGCACCATCCTGCATCCCCATCCCCAGCAGTAATGACACATCGTGACTGAAAAGGGCCCAGGTGGGTCCAAGTGCAAGGGCAAAAGATGACACAGCAGTGGTTGTGTCCAGATTCCACTGTTCACGGCTTCAGACTATTGGCCACAAGATCTTCCTGCCTGGACAAGTAGAATATATTGTAACAGTGAGCTCACACACAAGGAAGGTGGATTTCAGAGCATTGTTCAGCGAGGCCTTCTGAAAGTCACCACCACACATATATTCTCAACAGCATGGAAGCCAAATGTCCAGGAGGCAGAAACAGATGCTGTCACTCAAGCTCTTCATGAAAAAAGTGACAGATGGTGTTTCCTTAGGACGGCATCACAGCTGTCCTTCCAACCATCACATCAACTGTCTGGTCCACAGACAGAGACCTTCTGTCCTAGGAGTAACCAGTTTCTCATTAGTTCTTTCTCTTTCTTCAGCTGAGAATTTAAGGCAAAAAAGAAGTCAGGTAGTCAGGAAAGAGAACAGGAGCCTATCTCCTGGGGTACACATTTGTTGACCCCTAACCTTGCCATGATCCAACAGAAGAAATACCTTTGACCTCATTCTTCCTATGTGGTTCTTCCTGGACCTCTCCCCTTTCTGAGTGAGCAGGGATTCCAGGCACCAGTTTGACCCCGCCTAGGGTTAACTGGGGTTCAATAACTGGTAAGGTTGCATATTGCCACCCCATACTGTTATTGGTATCACCAATAACAGGTGATAACAGCTTGTGTAGCCAGTGATAGGTGATGCTGGCTGTCTCTGCTCAGCCATAACAGGCTGTTACATGCACAAGTACACAACTCATTCCCAAACTCAACTCACTGGTGTGATTTCAGCAAAGAAGCCTAAAATGTCTGGATCACCACCAATATTGGTGCTTTTTAAAATTTTATTCATTTATTTTTACAGTCCCTCAGTGGAACGACACTCAAATCACAGTGAGGAGAATTGGAACTAAGGGATATGCAACTGAGAATGGCAGAGATGAGCTTAAATCCAGAGCCACATCGGCCAGCTTTCCCACCTCACTTTCCATAAGCCCAGACTGATGGATGTGTGACCAGCAGTCTTAGGCTATAGTTGGGTGTGTTGTCATCTCCCTGGGGACATCATAAGGTCAGCAAACACCACGATCAAAGTCGCTTCCTTTGCCCAGTTCTAGATCTGTTCATATATTTACATGTACACAGCACAACATCAGCCCACACTATATTTTTAATGACATCTTATTTCCAACGTCTGAACTTACCGAAATGTAATCAATGGATGATTAGTCACATTACCCTAAGAGTTGGAAGACATCACCATTCATTTCCTCTAATGCCTTTATCTGTTTAGACTCCACAGCTTCTTAACAGAGACATAATGGCTACATCAAGATAGACAGAAATAAATCCACTGCACAGAGTTGGGTGTCTCCAAGACCACAGCCTAAAGGAAAATGGTACTCACCAGGTGAGGCATCAGGAGGTCAGCCAGGTAGACGAAAGCAGCTCCAAGTGTGAAGCCAACAGCCACTGGGATGAAGGCAAAAGAACCAAAGCCTCCTGAGGACTTGGCCATCTCAACTGCTGGGGCCAGGAGAGACCAGTAAGAGGCTGCCAACATGACCTGCAAAACCACAGTGAGCAACAAACCATTAGACAGCCCCAGGCCTTCTAAGCAGGGTCCTCTGTTGCTCTTGGGCCCAAACTAAACCCTACCATTTTACATGCTTTGAGCCATTAATCCCAGGTATTAGAAATCAACTATCCCAACCAGAAAACCAAGTCCAGAACTCAAGTTCCTCCTAGCACTAAATTTTTAAGAACCCAATATGAACAGGATAGTTGACTGGAGGAGAACCGAGTCCACTTTGCCATCATTTACCCTCAAATTTAGTGGTTCTCAACCAGGAGCAATTTTGTACTCCTGTGATCATGTCTAGAGAGATTTTCAGTTGTCACACTGAAGGCAGGGTAAGGAAAGTTGCTACTGGCATCTATCTAATGAGTAAAGGCCCAGGTACTGGTAAACATCCTCCAGTGCACAGCACAGCTCCTGACAACAAAGAATTACCTCTTCCCCAAACGTCAGTAGTAACATTGTTGAGAAATGCTGTTCTAATCAAATACTTCCAACATAAATTTCTGATTACTTCATAAGCACCACTACATAATAACAGAGCTCTAATTATTACAGAATTCCTCCAACTGAAATCTGTTTCCCATTTTTATATGATAGCTCTTTCTGTTCTCTGCGGCATCAAATAGTGTGCCTTTCTTCTGTGATATGTGACTCCCTAGAAAGTATTTGAAGACCACCAGTAAGTCAATGTCAGGCTGGTCTCATCAGTTTTCTTATCTCTAGAAAGGAAGAAAGGAACTAACATTTACTGATCACCTATTCTTTCCAGAGATCAAAGTTTACATTTGATATCATCACAACAGCCCCAGGAGGCAGATACTGTTTTCCATTGCTATTTGTAGGTAAAGAAATGAAATCTGGAATAATAAGGCAATTTGCCCTTTTCAATAGGCAGTAAGTGGCAGATGCAGGGAACTGACCAAGCAGGACCACAATCAAATCAGTGAAGGGAGAAATAAAGAAGAAGAGAAAAATGATGCTGGTCTCAAACTCTCAGAAAGTCACTTTGATAAACAGTTCTCCAGCACTGACCAAATTACTCCCCCATGGTTATTCACTTTTATAGATGACGTGATTTCCTTCTTGGCTACAGTACACCCACTACCCATTGTAACTGCAGGACCATCATCACCAGCATGTAAAATGTTGAATGGGTTTCTAAAAATTGCCTAATTATGCCCTGTCTTTAAAACATACCTGCATCACCCATCTCCAAAATAACATTCAGAGTGACAGAGCCAGCTATTACCACAGCAGCAGTAAAGGTGAAATCCAGGCATAAATCCATGAGTTTCCTTCTGCCAGCCATCGTACACATGGAGTTGCTTGCTCTGGGCCCAATTCCCCTAGCAGAAATCTGAGGGCCACCCAGGGAAAAGTGCATTTGCCTCTTAAGCCCCAAGAAAGAATGAAAATCTTAACAGGATGGGAGCTAAGGTTGAACAGTACGACTCCATGATTCAGACTGCCATGAAAGGCCATCAGGGGAAGCCCAACAACTCCTTCGCACTGCTGCAGTCCTGTCCATCCCGCTTCCAAAATTTATCACCCTAGATTTGGAATCCAGCAGCCCTTGACAGCTCTCCAATAACAAGATCCTGTACAGGAGCAGAGACAATGACGACCTTCCTCTTTTTAAACTTGAACTATTGCTCTCTTTCTCTCTCCTCTCTCCCCCTCTCCTCTCCTGGCTCCAGCCTTCAGGGCGTCTCATGTAGTCCCACAACCCTAAAGCCCTATTTACCCGGGGACAGCCACACTCTTATCTTTTTTTTAATAACAAAATTAATTTTTTAATAGATTTCATATGTAGATGTTTAGCCATATGCTTGAGATCAACTCCTCAAGAGCAGAACTTTACATCCAATTTACTTGCTTTAGATACCACCTTTTTATTTCTTACATTAAGGTCTGGTATCCACATATTCACTTGTATACTGAGAGCTTAAGAAAAACACAGGACACAGAAGGATTGCCATTTTTAGCAAAAATGAAGTATCACTAAACACTTTTTACATACCGAATTCAAGTCACTATCAGAGGTGAGTGCACCACAAAGTCACTAGGTACAAAATTGCTAGTTCATTTTTAAATAACTTGAAATTACCCCTACCCCCTACCCCATTAATCCCTTTCATAAACAGCAAACATTTTTGCTTTCATCCATAGGTTAGTGGACTTATTTCAATATGAAAGTGCTAATTCATCTACACATTTTTTTAAATCATTCATGCAGTGCTACAATAAATGTCTGAAAATCTGCATAGGAACAATCCTTGATGAATGAAAACGATGAAGACAGAATAAGGCTATTGGATTACCTTATCTGATTTACATAAAAAGAATACCCAATGGTAAGGAGACAGAAATTGGACAAATACCCATAGGTGTAAAAAATTGCATCTACCATTGAGCTTTATACTGTAAATGAGACATTTTAAATACTCCTTTAGTCTATCTTATTTTTTCCCTCAGAAAAAGAAAAGCTGCGTGACATCTCCTCTTGTTTCTGACCGCCACACTGTATCCTGGGAAAAGGAGACTCAGAGTCCTTATCAGCATCTCTTGCGGTGCTGCCCCATTGCTCATCCCTTTTTCAATCATTTGTCCTGTAGTTTGTCAAAGCTTCCTTCTATCTCTCTGCATCACTGGACACCAATGTTTTCTTCTGTCCCTCTGTGTGATAAGCACACAAAGTTCTCACAGGTAAGTCATTCTGCCTCTGTGGGGAGCAGAGAGGTGTTCTTCTCAAGTTGTGCGGTAACCTGTGGTGCTCGAATAGAAGCATACCAGATGATAGATGTGAGCCCCTTCTTGGGAATCACTGTTCCTTATCTTTCCAGTCAAATCTAGGACCCAGTGGGATTTCTTTTTTTTCTTGTCCTTGCCAGTCTCCTTACCTCCCACATAACTGCAAAATGACCCACAATCAAGCTCATAAATGATACTGGATTGCCTGCCTGAAAATGATAGTAGTGTACAAAGAAAACTTATTTAAAAGGCATGTGTGGTAGACAAAATGACCATGTCCTAGGCTGGGGATTTAGCTCAGCAGCATAAGTGCCTGCCTTGCAAGCGTGTGGTTGTGAGTTCAATCCCCAGTATAGATTAAAAAAAAAAATTAACAAGGACAAAATTACCATGTCCTAATAACTCAAAACCTGGGAATATTTTACCCTACATGGTAAAAGGGAACCTGCATGGGGCTTTAATTGAGAACTCTGTGATAGGGAGATGATTTTAGTTGTCTGAGTGGGGTCAATGTCATTCCAGATGTCCTTAACAGGGAGTAAGAAGGGACAGATCAGAGGGAAGATGTGACGACTAAACACATCCATTCCATTTATATGATGTATACAGACTAGGTAAATCCATGGAGACAGAAAACAAATGAGTGGTTGGCAGAGGATGCAGGACAAGGAGAAAGGGGAGAGGTGGTGGGATAGGCATCAGGTCTCATTTGGGTGTGATACAAATATTTGGAAGTGAATAAACACAACATCATGAATGTTCTACACATCACTCAATTGTTAAACTTTAAAATGATTTTGGGCTGTGAATTTTACCTCCATATTTTGAAAAACTACAGTTGGCTTAGCCAGTTGTGAGGACACTGTCTTGAACTACTGCCTCAAGCAGTGCACTCAGCTCTCTAGACCCCTCACCTGGGCCACTGTCTCCATGTGACATAATGCCAAAATGCCAAGACCCATCTCATGGGTCCTTCTTCCAAGCACCCTCAACCCTTTGACTGAGTTCACATTTCCAGTAGAAAAATGCAGGATGGAAAGTCAAGTCTGAGTTTGAATCTTGGTTCTGCCACTTACCAGTTAGGCAGCCCTACCAAATAACCTGGACTCCCCACAGCTCAGTTTGGACAACTGGAAATGATGCTACTGAACAAGACTGTTGTAAGAATCAGGTGGCTGGACATGGCACTACACATAATTAACCTGTAATCCTGTAACCTAACCTTGTAATCCCAGCACTCTGAGAATCATGCAGGAGGATTGCAAGTTCAAGCCTGGCGCAGGCAACTTAAGAACTCAGCAAGAATATGTCTCAAAATAAAAAATAAAAAGAGCCAGGGATATAGGTCGGTGTGAAGGCTCTACTACTGAAAAAAGAAGGAAAAAAGCTACACAGGAAACTCAGGCAGGAGACTTGCAAGTTTGAGACCAGCCTGGGCAACTTAGAGAGGTTCTGTTGAAAATAAAAAATTTTAGCTGGCCCCTGAGGGAACAGCCAGACCCCAACCTTTTCCCATGAGTCAGCACCATTCACAGACTACAGAGGAATAGAACAAAAAGTCACCAAGAAGCAAGCCTGCAAATCAGTGCCATGGGTGGGCCACTGGGGAGACAGCCAGACCCCAGCCTTTTCTCCTGAGTCAGTGCCATTTGCAGACTTGGGGGAGGGGGGAGACAAGAAATCACCAAGAAGCAAGCCCTCCCTGAAAATCAGCACCATTAACAGCCACTTCGGGGAGAGCCAGATGCCAGCCCCTTCTGGCACTCAGGTTGGGAAACAAGAAGAGCTAACTTCCCCCACTTCACCCCCTACCCCATAAGCAATTGGCTGATCCAGAGAAACACAGGCTGTGATGATACCTATAGAGATAAAATACAATTTAATGCTTGTGTTTAGTGTTTCAGATTTTGCAGGTCTAAAGCGGGTAGTCTGATCATCTATTCAGAGGATAACAATATGCAATGTAGCAATGATAGCCATTGTTAATTCCCTATTATTTTATTTCAAAGTCCAGTATCATTGTCATTGTTTTGTTGGGTTGGGTTTTATTGTTTTGTTTTATTTGATTTTATTATGCCCAATATCATGGGCAGCTATTTCAAAGATAACTAGACATATTATGGTAGACATTTTGAATTTACTATTGACTTGTTTTGAAGTCCTTTATTGCATTCATTGCTTTGTTTTTATTGGTTCTGTTCTGTTCTGTTTTGCTTGATTTTTACTATGTCTGAAGGTATCTGCAGCTATTTTGAAGACAAAACAGATTATAGTAACTATTGTTGATTTCATATTGTTTTGAAGTCCTATGTCTCTTACATTTGTTTGATTGGCTTTAAAAGAAAACAAAAGAAAAAATTTTAAAAGATTTGGGGACATAGTTTAGTGATAGGTTACCCCTAGGTTCAATCCCACCATCGTACAAAAGTAAAGAAAAAAACAAAGAAAAGAAAAGCGACAATGGAGCTACCACCCCAACCCAGTGGCTGGCAGAGAAGACATGATGAATCAGTGTTATTTTGAGTTCTCCACTTCTTTGAATTGCTTTCACTAAACATGCTCTTTTTTCACCCAGTCTCACTTGGCTCCACTCCTAAGGAAGGGGGAGGATCATCTCACTAGTTTCATTCTTGTGGCATGAACTCCCCAGACCTTGTTTACGCCTAGATGGAAGGTGTGCTTTGAGCATCTCTATATGCAGCCACATAGTAGTAGTCTTGGACAGACCAGTTGTTCAGTGTTTATTGTCTAAACAAGTTCTCCATCATGGTTGCTAATGAAGGGGAGCAACGGGGGTAGAGAAGTCTGAATGAGTGATCAGGAAGTGATTCAACACTCACTTTTTAGCAAATGCCTATTAAAGAGATTTTTTTAACTTCCAAATTGAGTACATTACAAGCTCATGCTCCGATGCCTCCACTCCTGAGCAAACACTGGTTGAGTAATTGTTTAAAGTAATGGAGCTTTTTATGAGCATGGAAAGTAGTCAATGTCGAATTGCCAAACTTTCATGGATAATCCACTGAACAGTCTACTGATCAAATCACAGATTCATTTAGTGCTGAAAGTGACTTTAGGAAACTACACAGTCCAGATAGTTGATTTAACAGATGAAAAAAATGAGACCCAAAGAAATTCAGTGGCTTTCGCAAGGTCCCAGAGCAAGTTAATGTCATTGAAAGCCAATTGATCAAATCAGCACCATCCTTCAACCCCTACTTAGATTTCTTTTGAGAAATTCTGAAAGCTATAAAGTAAAAGTTCCAGCCCTCCCTCATCAAACAAAGAAGCCCTAATCCAAAGCCTGGGATGAAAATAAAATGACAACGGTCAAAAATACCAAAGACAGCATTAGCATTGGTAAGGATATAGTGGAAAGGGAACACCTGCATGTTATTGATATGGATGTAAATTTGTGCAGTCACAGTGGAAAGCAATTTGGAAGCTCCTCAAAACATCAAAAATAAAACTACCATATGACCCAACAATCGCACTAAGAGTGTACATACAAAGGAAATAAAACCCATGTATTGAAAAACATCTGCATTTCCATGTTTGTTGCAGCACTACTCACAATGTTACCAGGTACTGAGGTGCTGTACTCTTCGTAGGTGTCTTTTATAAGCTCTTGTTGTCTTACACAAAGAACTGGGCATGAAATGAGGTAGCAAGGTATTTTACATTTACTAAAGGTAAAAGGAGGGAGAAGTGCTCTGAAAAGAAGTGCTTTAAAAACAAAGTGCTCTGCAGAGTGAGTGTGGGAAAAGACAGTACACCCTGCATGCAGAGCGGGCCACTGTGAAAGAAAAAAGGCATCAGGCACAAGACAAATGGTCACTGCCTTTTATATCCCCATCCTGATGTCAGATCTAGGTTGTCCTATGACAACCCTGCTTGCATTCTCTGAATGGCATCAGGTGCAGGACTCAGAAGTTGTGCACATGTGTTGACTCTGTGATGGACAGGTCATGGCCACTTACACAGCTGGTTTGTCACACCCTAATCACCTGCCAGAAAAATAGCCAAGACAAATATAAAGAAAGTGTAGTATTTTAGGCACAATGGAATACTCGTCATTAAAAAGATGAAATCTTGTCATTTACAACAACGTAGATGGAACTGGAGGGCATGATGTTACATGAAATAGGCCTGGCAAAGAAAGACAAATACAACATGCTCTTACTCATATATAGAACCTAAAAATATTGTTCTCATAGAGTTAGAGAATAGATGTCCTTGTCCTCATTTCACCATGGAACTCCAATGGGATGGAGGGTAGAATAGTAGTTACCAGAGACTGGAAAGGATAAGTTAGTTAATGGATATAAATTTACAATGAGATCAACAGCGCAAGTTCTGATTTTCTATTATATAGTAAGATAAACATAGTAATAATATACATCTCAAAATAGCTAGGAAAAGGGATCTCAAATGATCTCATGAGGAAAAATGAATAAAGTGATTGATAGGTTAATTACCTTCATTTGATCACTACATACAGGAGTACCACACTGATACTGATTTTCAAAATTTAAAAATAAATTTTAATAGCCTGAGAGGAGTCCATTTCAGTCGTAAATTAACATAATTGGACTTTTGGGAAGATGGCAGAGTGGTAAGCAGCAGAAAAATTAGCCTCTCTGAGAGTCACCATGCAGACACTGGAATATAGCATCATAAGGAAGGAAGTGGGTCCCCTGGACCCAGGAAGAATCTGAAGTGTGAACTGAAGCCCATAGAGAGAGTAAAAAGAACAACTTCAAGGAAGAAGGTGGTGGCTAGCGGTGCTTTCACCCTGAGATGGGACTCACTTCAAGAGAGGAACTGTTCAAACCATGGTAACAGTGGTGATGGCTGGCGACACCAGAGGCCTGCCTCTTCAGACAGACGTGGCAGTGAAGGGAGTAGCAAACATGGAGGACTGCACTGGCAGGCAGTGAGTGCGGAGGATTTAGTCTTCCTATGGGGAGAGAGCAGTTAGCTGGGAGCCATTTTGGAGACCGGCCAGATAAGCCCAGAACCCAGAAATGCTGCTGGCTTCCTCTAGCAGCTCCTCGTTGGCTGTAGACCTGTGGAAATTGCTTGGACAGCAGCAAGCCCAGTGAGTCTGGTCTCAGGGCAGGCCTACGAAGGTTATCCACTACTCCACCATAAAGCAGCTGCTGGCTTGCTGGGATAGATGGGCACAATTCGGGACTCTGTCTCCACAGGTTGTGTACTAGTGAAACTAAAGAGAATCCTGGAAATGGACTGCTTGTTTTTCTTTTTCTTTTCCTCCCCCCCCCCCATTTATCTTTTACTGTTTTTATACGAGTGAGAGTGGTTCCTAAACTCTTTGTGGGTGTGGTTGCTCTGTTCTTCCTTTTATCTCTTCCATCTCTCTTTTCCTTCAGTCTTCTGTACCAGTTTCCCCAAGTTGAAGGGATCTTCCTTTGTCCCACAACCTTACTTCTAATCTCTTTCTCTTCTTCCACTTCTCTATTTTCTTCTTAATCCATTTTGAATTTGAACCCTTGAGGACAAAACTGACACATTATGGACTTACATATTGTATATAATTATCTGGTTTGTTTTATATTTTGTTATATAATCACAAATCTAGTTCATACAGTTAAAACTTGCAAATTAAGAGTTAGCTCAGTTTGTTGATTTTTAGACTGTGTTTGATGCTGTTGGTACCACTATAGCCAAAATTGACATAATCGCTAAACAGCTGTTAGTCCTGGTATTCCATGACTGAGATGAACTTAGGGTCAAAGAAAATATGGTGGTACAGTGCCAAGGAACCAGGGACTAGGCCAAACAAGCAACAACTTCTCATCTCCAACAAACGGAAGAAGTAAGATCTGCTAACAGACTCAAAACCCAAAAACCAGCTACACCTAGAATATACTACAGAGAAGTAGTCATCACTTAAGGGTTCTAATAAAGCAACCCACCATAGACAACTTACAAGCAACTTACAAGCATCACCCCAGGAATTAAAATAAGAAAAGAGAGAAAAGAAAATGAGAAGACACTTAAGAAAAAGGAAACCCCAGACATCCATTTCATGAAAGGCAAATCGGGTGCAATGAGGTGGGACAATCTAAAAGCCTCCCACCAGGTCTCTCTGACGTAGTAACAAAGCAATTGAATGAGGCTCTGAAAAAAAAAGAATCAGAAATAATCTCTTTATTTACAGAGATTACCAAAATATACACCAGGATTAGTGACATTAGAGCAGATACAGACAAAAAAAATGTAGCCAAGCTTAAGAAAATTATGGAAGATCAGCAGAGGAAAGAAATCCATGAAGCAGAATCAACCAGATACCCTGGAGAATAAAAACTCCATTGAAAGTATTTGAAGCAGATTAGGCCAATGTGAGAACAGGATCTCAGATATTGAAGACAGGCTTGCAGTTAGTGACTAGGAAAAGAAAGATTTCATAAAAATCACAAGGGGCCATGAGAAATCAATCCAGCAGCTGCTAGATGAGACAAGGAAGAATAACGTAAGATTAATTAAAGTCAATGAACAAACAGAAAATACCACAAATAACACTAAAACAAAAAAATGTTCACAGACATTATGACAGAAAACTTTCCTAATAGAGAAAAAGAATTTGACACTCAGATAAATGAGGCATATAGAACTTCAATTAGCAAGGATCAAAAAAAAAATCTACATCCAGGCATATCATACTCCAGATTCCATAAATTCAACATTGAAAGAGAATCTTAAAGGCTGTTAGAGAAAAGAAGCAAATCATCTATGAAGGAAAGCCCATCAGAATTACAGCTGATTTCTCAGTACAAACTCTGAAGTCAAGGAGACCTTAGAGTGATGTACTTAGAGTTCTAAAGGAAAACAACTTTCAACCCAGATTGATGCACCCTGAAAGACTATCTTTCAAAATTGATGGAATAATAAGATACTTCCATGACAAAAAACATAAGAGGAAATTTATGACCACCAAACCAGCACTCCAAAATGTTCTGAAGGACATTCTAGAAAGAGATAATAAGGACTACAGCAACATGAACCCCAACAAAAGGAATCCACCAGGGAAGACAAACAATTAGAAGGAAGGAAAAAAAAAAAGAAGGAGAGCCAACAACAGGACAATATCACGATAAGATAAGTCAAGATATTTCAGTTATAACCATCAATGTTAATGGTCTCAATTTACCAATCAAAAGACATAGACTGGCAGAATGGATCAAGAAGCAAGATCCAACAATATACTGCATACAAGAAACATTTAATTCAAACAGAAATTCAAAGATTGAAAGTTGAAAGATAGAAAACAATACTCCATGTGACAGGAACCCAGAAAAAGGAGGGGTAGCTATTCTATTTACAGACAAAGTGAATTTTAAGCCAAGACTGATTAAGAGATATAAAGAAGGTCACTACATCCTCATAAAGGGAACAATCCAAAAGAAAGAGATAACAATCGTAAATATATACACAACCAATACCACTGCATCCAACTATATAAAACAATTACTAACACACAAGAAAAATCAAATAAGCCCTAATACAATTGTATTGGGAGACCTCAATATCCCACTGTCACAAAAAGACAGATCAACTAGACAAAAAAATCAATAATGATTTATACAATGGAGTACTACTCAGCTGTAAAGAATGATCACATCAAGATATTTATAAATAAATGGACACGACTTGAGACCATTCTTTTAAGTGAAATAAACCAAACTCACAAGGGTAAATACCATATAGTCTCCCTAATATGAGATTTGATAAGAGTATATAAGACTTTATGGTAAGCATGAGTCCCCATCTCACAGCTTCGAAGTCTTTCAAAGTTTTCAATCATCAGTTGGAATGGTTTAATCCTGTTTTGTTTGACTGTATCATACTTGATGATATGAATATCTGTTTTGAAGAAAACAAAATATTGTGACAGCTATTGCTGATTTAATATCATCCTTCTTAGAAGTCCTACCATGCTTTTTTTTTTGTTCTACTACCATTGGTTCTATCACATCGTGTCTTATTGGAATTTGAATATGTGTGATAGCTCAAACAAATTTTTTTTTCTTTTCTATCAAAAATGAGATATTACAGTACCCATTGAACATTTTCTGTTATTCGGTTCAGAAAGCCCTGTAATTCTTTCACTCTATGCATGGCTTTATACTATTGTGTTATGTTTGATATTATTGTATTTGAAACTATGCTCAACTA
>PVJX010026930.1:0-25363 GCA_004027295.1 Dolichotis patagonum
CACCAGAGTTGTGTCCCTAAATTTACTTCTGTCTAAAATTCATATTTTAACATAACAGTAAAAGACGAAGATTCTTCAACAGGGTCATAACGAAATAGGACTAAAGACTAAGTATGTTGACAAATAGGAAGTATGTTCCAAAGATAGAGATTATACACAATGTGATAAAAGCCAAATCAAAGCCAATATGAGAGACCTGAAGTCAACTAAGAACTTCTGCCCTGTCCCTGAGGTTGTTTTATAGATCCTTAGCCCAATGATCTACCTAGTTTTCCTGATCCTCACAACCAAGTTTCCAGTGGATGCCTCCAGGAAATATTACATGGTGAACAGAACAAATCCAAGTAAAAATAAATCAACACATGGATGACACTAGCTACATACCCGGCATCATGCAGCATAATCTTTTATACATTATCTCAGTTTACTGATACTCACCCAATAAAGCAGACAATAAATCCCCATTTCACAAGTACAGACACAAAGACTCTGAGAAGTCAGGTTACTTGCCCAAAATTAACTTGTAGAATTAGAATTTGCACTAGGTCCTCCTGGGTCTAGTGCATTTTCATTCCATTCTGCTACATGTTAATCAAAGATTTGCCCATTCATTATTTAGCATCTCTACATATAGCTCTGAGACCCTTCTCCTTACTTTGCTATCAGTTCTTCATCCTCTACACAAAGCTATCAAAGGTGAATATAGTGAATTTTAACAATCTGGATAGCCCATTTGGGTACAGCATCCTCCTATTCTCCCATTTACAAGGTATAACTGGGTGCTTGACAACAGATACCTGTATCAGTTACTTGTTACTACATAGTAATAACAAATTTACTGACTTATATCATTTCATTGTGTCTCATGATTCTGTGGGTCATTTGGCTGTTCTCCCAAGGGTCTTGCATGAGCGCACACACAAAGCTGCATTTGGCTGATAAGTTACCTGAAGATAGGGTTAAATGAAGGCAACTTGAGGCAACAGGGCATGTCTGTCTCTCCACGCAGTCTTTTATAACAGGCATCAGAGCACAATGACCACGTGGAAACTTCCAAAAGGACAAGACTCAAAGTGGGAGCATTTCCAAGCCTTGGCTTGCATCACATATGCAGATGTCCCACTGAGTAGAGCAAGTCATACAGCCAAGCCCAGAATCACTGTGGGAAGGGCCTACCCAAAGGTATGGACACCATAAGGCATAATTCACTGAAGATCATAATCCTAACAACGTCTTCTCTCTGGTCTCAGTAATTCACATCTCTCGCTTTGGGAGAATACATTTGACCCTCCCCAGACCATCAAAGATCTTACCCAACTGTGATGTCAAACGACAAGTCCAGAATTTCCTTATCTGTCTCAAGTCCAGATTGGAGGCTTCTTTGGTACAATTTCTTATGCAGCTCCCCATGTGTGGCTTCTCAGCATTCAGCAGCAAGTGAACTAAATAGTAAGTTGTCTGCAGCATACATACTCACGATACAACTGTGAGAATCGCATGCTCAGCTTACAAGAGGGGAACACAAAGAGCTGTATAGCTATCACTTATCCATAGCTCTTCTGAAATGCAACCAGTCTTACGTGCAAAGCCTCCTATTCTGGATATAAGGAGTGGTCTCAACAAGAGCATGATTTTGTTCTGTAGAAGTAGTTAGCTCTGCCCTCTGAGACAGCAATGCTTTAAGTAATAATAGCTCATGTTTGAAACAAAGTATATTCTCAGCCTACTTCCTGTCTCTTTTACTCTTTACTCTCTTGTGTACCAGTTGGTCTAAACTGGTATGATTCCACTGTAAACTTCCACAAAAGCTACCTACAAACAATTATTTTTGAGATAGGCCGACACATCGTGGGAAAATGCCCTTAAAAGTCTTAGAAGCCCATCTGTGTATCTGAGAGAGTCTAATAGACATCATTTAAAATCCCTCTGGGATCTCAAAATCTCATTGCCACACCTGTGATTAGATTTGCACCCCAAGGACATTTCTTACTTGGACAATCTTTTGGTTTAGAGAGACTGGAAATGTGAAGGTATTTTTCCCTGACCCAACACATCCTAAACTTTCCATATTTGCTTTATATTCTGCTTGAAAATGGAGGCATTTCTTCCATAGTTCATCTTTGTCTTTCTACACCCTATTATACATAACTTTTGAAATGTTAATTGACCCCTGCAGCATTCTAAATGAAAATTTCCTGAAGCCAAATCCACAGGTTCATTAAGTACATTTTCTATCTTCTGATCTTCTGGGTGTGATGTGTTATCACAGTACTACGTATGATCTGCCCTCTACCACCTCTGGTTCAGATCTTCTTGGGTCAGCAGGCTCCAGTGACATGGTACTTTCTGCCCCTAAACCGTCTGTCACATACTCAGTTCTGAGGCCAAGGCCACGTAGTTGAGACTTCTGTAGTAGCAACATATGACTTGCAAGTATCGATTTTTAGATCAGTTTTCCATTTCCTTTAAAAAAAATCTAAAACCTTGGTGACTCAACAATGTATTACTTCTCATGGTTCTGTGAGTTAACTGAGTGATTCTTCTGCTGCTCATGCCTGGGATCACTCATAGAGCTGTGTGCCTCTGGGGAGAGCTTCAGGGACTTGCATCTGAGGGGACTCTCAGAGCCTTGGCTCAGCTGGCTATTGGGGACCTGGCCAAGATTCCCAACTGACCGTATGAGGGGTATGACAAAAGAATGAAATAAGAAACAGACAAATTTAGACAAATAATGGGGGGCTGGGAGGTCAATGCCAGAGGATGAGCAGAGACAAAGACAATCCACACTAGCCACTATTTATTAGCCAGTATAGGGGAGGAGGTTGGGTGCTTTTTCTGGAACAGCATAGAGGCTGTGGTAGAATGGGCAACTTTAGCATCATAAAGGAAACAAGCCAAGATCCAAACCCACACCTGGGTGCTAATCTCACTAACCGAGAGGAAGACCAGCAGAGTAAGGACAGCCTAGGACACAGTATGTCAATTTATAATCCCTGATCCCCAACAGCAGGTCCCTTCTACTACATAATATTTAATTCTAGGCTTCTGCATAGCATGGTAGTCTCAGAGTTCCAAGAGGAAAGTCTCCTGGTGTGAGTGTTTATCAAACCCCTGCTTCCATCACATTTGTTTATGTCCCCTTAGCCAAAGTCAAGTCACGTGGCTGGGCCCAATACTCCTATGTAGGAGTGTGGAAACTGAGGTGTAATCCATCCAAGTCATGCATGCAGTGATCTACTGCAGCACCAAGATGTAACCTGAATGTTCTTTTCTCACTCAAGTGTACAACCCAGTATCTTATTCATCCATGGGAATTTGGTATGCATTTGTTTAACTGAACTGAAGACATACAGAGTTTACAAACCATAAGACCCAGAAAGGCTAAGACTACAACAACACATATTCTGGAAAATACATTTAAAAAATCCCTCTAAAAAAAAGTTAACCAATTTTTTTCTCACTACATTTCCATTCTTTTCTGAATCACATGTCTTTTCTGGTTGAGAGTTTGTAAGGTATCAGGGATTTAAAATAAATGACTGCAACTCATCAACCTTGTATCCATTATGGTCACAGCAAGTTGAGAAATGAATTCTGCATGAATTTTCAAATTTTTTTCATCCTAAACAACTGTTTGAACACCTGAGTGATCATACAATGAAGATTCCTCTGTGTTTGCACAAGAGAAAAAGAATTAAACAGAATCACTGGCATTTCAAATCCAGTATTTAAATTTTGCTAAGATCGGATGTTTGACTCGATTTGTCTTTCCCACGTGAGAACATAAGCATATTTAGTTTTTCAGTAAAATAAAAAGGCTCAGGAATGTGTTTTAATAGTCTAATAGGACCTCTTCCTATCAGTCATTTTCCCTAGAAGATGTTGTGGGTTTTCATCAACAGTAGTGGGTAATGAAGAATACATTTGATTAATGATAGCTTTCTTGCAAGGATTGAGAAGCCATAAAATTCTGTGCCAAAAGACACATTTTTCCCTTGCTACCAAGTGTGACTCTAATAACCCAGGTATGTTTGCACTATTTCTCCCCACGCTGCAGAATATCCCATCAAAGTGTAACAGAGGGATTTGCTGAGAACTCAATATGCATGCAGCAGTTTTTTGTTCTGTTTGTTCTTCAGTTAACCCTGGGCCTGGGTTTCCAGTTCTGGCAAATGTTGTTCCTACCCAGATCTAGGGGAAAACAAGGGGAGCCCCTGATGCTGTTCTCTCAGACCAGAGGAGGCCACTAATACACTCTATTTGAAACACCTACTGCCAATTAGTCTTCCGAAGTCTGTGGAACCCACTGTGATGATGATGATAACAATAGCCACTGTTTGTTGATCCCTCACTGTGTTCAAAATACTTTATGTGGATTAATTCATTTAATTCTCACAACTCTGAGGTAGGTGTTATGATTATTTCTATTTCACAGAGAAGGGCAGTGAGGTGTAAAGCAGTTTATTATATTTATATTATATTATATTATATTATATTATATTATATATTATATTATATTATATTATATTATATTATATTATATGGGGTAATACAGTTTTAAGTAGTAGCATCCGGATTCAACCCCACTACCATCTCTACTGCTTGAAAGCAACTGATCTTATACAGAATTCACAATTCCTTATACTGCCACTGCCTTGGAACTGCACCCTCAGCAGCAAGTCACCAACACTCACACAGATTGCTATTAGTTGCCTTATGTAACCACTTGATGATTTTCACAAATTACCAATAGAAAATCAATTATAGGAACCTCTGGTAAGTCACCAAAGGCCAACAACATCCCAACTCAAGTCCTTCTTTCTTTGATTGTCTGGGGACCTACATTCTCCCACCACCCAAATGAGATTGCTATCTGGGCCTCTACCACTAGAGATCCTTCACGGTTTCCAATCCCACAAAGCTGGGACTCGCATGTGTCATGCGCCCTTCCCAACCACCACCACTATGTTCTGCCCAAAGACACGATCCACATGGATTCCCTAAGGGCCTTCTGAATGCCAGGACCTGTGGTAGGCACACAAGACAATCCTCTGTAGTGGGAACTTTTATTCTCAACAGTCCAGACTCCCAATTTGAGAAAAAAGAATCCAGAGGTAAAAAGGAAGGGGAAAGATTCAAGCTAATCCCCTTTTCTAGTCCTTTCCAACTCCACCTCTATCCTCTTGATTTCCCTCTAAGGCAAGCATTTATTAGTTTGATTTCAACACACACACACTTGTACCTGTAATTACTATATAATGTCTGTTTACCTTTTAAACGAAAATGAATTTAAATTAATCGTGTTTTGTGAATTTCAAGGCACCCCCTGAGATAAATGAAGACACTCCAGGGTGTCATCAAACCAGTGCTGGGAATCCATGCTCTGAAACATAGGGAAGCAAGCTCATTAAGCCTTCAAGGACCCAGAAGGGAGAAATACATGTAGATATACAGATAGAGGGAGCACATTAAAGAGGGAATTTTATATGTACAGTATTCACATACATATTCACACAAAAAGAGACATGAAAGAGGTGGTATACCAAAATGTGGTTCTTTAGGTGAACTGTCTCTTGTAAATTTACGGTCAATGCCATTCGTTTTCTCAGGTCCATGCCCTATGGAGCAGAAGCTAGGGGAAACATTTCCAAAAACCTCCTTCCCTGTGTGTGAGTGCCAACCAAAGGCACTTGTGTGAGATGTGAAAGGACGAAAGAGATGAGCTGATTACTTGCTGGAGGCAGGCAAATGCATATGCAAATGAAAGATTCAAAACAGATCCAGGTGAATTTCTTGCAACTTCCCATATTAGTGGAATACTGACGGAAATTTTCCAGTTCTTGAGCTTTACAGTAAAAGGTAGCTTCCTGGAAAGGTCTTTGAGAGCATCCTACAAGGTGTACCAGGTATTCCAGCTGAAGGCCACTTAAGACCTTTGCTGAGTAGCTCATTCCCTGCACTATTTCCCTCCATACCAGGAAACCAAGGAATGGCTGCTCTTTTCCTAATTGAACACCTTGGAATATAAACAGGGAACAGGTAATCATTGTTTTTGTTTTTCTTTTCTTGTATATGTATTTTAATGCTTCCCCAATAAGTATATTATTTGTACAGTACAGCAATAAGAAATTCAAATGATTTAAATATGTAGTACAATCAATGTACTGATAGAGAAGCTATGAAAGCTCAGAAGAGGAACAGAAAGTATGAATCATAAGAAGGTTTCCCAGAAAAAGCAGTTTGTCCCTAGATTAAACCTTGAGGGAAACAAGGTGTTGCTGCAGGCTACAGGTAAGAGCCAGGCAAGAGAAGGCACAGCCCAGCAAAGGCAGATGAGGCAGCTAGCTCTGCACACCTGCTGACTTGTACACCTCTCAGTGTGATGGGAACAAACACATGTCGCAAAGGAATGAGATGGGATGAGGCTGAATAGAAAAAGAGGCCTCATCCCAGAGGACTTTATATGCTGCAAATGCTTAGAGTTTGCACTTGAAGGAAATAATGAGTTATAAAAGAAATAGAAAAGTAAGATCTGTGTTCTGTGAAGCCGCCAGTGTTGCACGGAGAGAAAAAGCACAGAGGCTGAACTATGGGAGGCCAGTCCGGAGGTCCATGGAGGTGTTGAGTTCTAGAGAGGCTCCAGAAGGGTGGCACTTGAGTGAGGAGGTCTACTTAGCAGGAAGAACAGGGTGATGTGACAGGAAATAGTCTCTTCCTTTTCCTCAAAACTGCAGGGAGTATGGGGGCATTTAAATTGGAGGATAATACCAAAGGCAGTTCCTGCCACGCTTGGAATATAGTTAGAAGGTGGAAAGAGTAGGGAGTGATATTTCAAGCATTCCTCCAGAAAGGAAATTTAGAAACCAAGCCCATCCTCAGAACAAAAACAGGAAAGGCATATGTACATTTCACATATTTTTCTTGGACATTTTTCTAACATGTGGATAAAGTCCTGCATTGTTCTAATCTGGGACTATTCAGAGTTTCTAACCGGCCTTGAGCTTCCCCCCAAACCAGTAAGGCCCCTTTAAAATCTCTCCCTCTGCTCACCAATTCCTCTGCCCACAGCCCTGCTCAGCCAAAGCTTCTCAGCACCAAAGAAGAGACACATGTACGCCCAAGCCATGTTTTGGGGGCTACTGATGACTATAGAGAAGAAGGGATAACAGCTGCAGGATAAGCCAGTGTCACAAAGGGGTGACTCATGCATGGGTGTGTAATCAGTCACCTGGGGATCCCACTGTCTGGGCTGGAGCTAAGAGCTTGAATTTTTCACTGGCTCCCATTTGATGCCAATTGTCAATCACACCTTGAAAAGCACTAGTAGAAAGGAGATTGGGGACCCAGGTAGGAGTTTGGGAAGCTGTCTAAAGAAATCCAGATGTTGACAACTGCTGGGCATCACTGATTCACTGCAATTTTGAAGCTTTGAAGATTAAAAGTCATAAAACATAATGAAGAGACATGAAATAATATGGCAATGAAGGACCTAGCAGTGTATCCAGCATATTAAAGATAAGAAAGGAAATAAGTAAATAAGGGCATCTAGAAAGTTTTCTATTGCTGCATAACAAATTGCTATAAATTTAGTGACTAAAAGCAATCCATTATTATAGCACAATTCTATCTGTCAGAAGGTCAGTTTCAGGTTAGTTGGGCCCTTTGCTTGGAGTCTCCACAGGCTCCAGTCAAAGTGTGGCTGGGTTGGACTCATCTGACTTCAAGGCAGCATGAAAGTGAAAGTGGAAGAATCTACCAAAATGATTTTCATGGCAAAAATGGCTCTTAGCAAACTGAGTGCTCTATCTTGAGTCTGCTCTAGTCTGTCTTTGTTGAATAGCTTTTCAGGAGTTAAAGCCTGATCTCTAACTACTTCCTTATCCTCAGATCCCAAAATGATAACATCTGATGTAAGGCAACATTCCCCAGCTTAAAAGTTTCGATGCCTCCCTGTAATGATCTAAAAAGAAAAGCATAATTGTAAGGACTATAAAGGTGAGATTACTGAGAGTAAAGTCATCAGTAAATCGTGAATTTTACTTGTGGAATGTTTTGCAGCAGTATACAAATCACACATTTTTCAACAAGACAAAAAAAAAGAGAAACAAGGAAAAGCTATCAGTGCCATCTTGTGGAAAGACCTATATTAAAATGTCCAAGGTGGTCGGGCCACACCCAGGCCATTTCAAAAGGCCCAAAGCTGACCCATGACCAGTAGGCACCAGGGTACCTTCACTATGGTTTGAACTAGGTTCACCAGCTCTAACTGGTGGACGCTATGTTCTGACTGCTTGTTTCCTGTGCCTTGACCAATTTTTAAGTGACTTCTACTCATGTCTAACCACACAAATATCACATAAGCCTTGACCTCTAAAGGCTTGTAGACATCCAAAAACCAGTTGATTCCCCTACATCAAACTGTTTCCTGGATGTGGAAATTTTTCATTGACCTACCACAGCACACATGCACACACACACACACACACACACACCCACACACCCAGCCCACAGTTGCTTATAACTATTTTTTTAATAACCCTGTTTGTATTATTTCACTCTTCAGTGTATTGGAATTTCTCTTTTATTCAAACTGAATATTTTCATCTATATTAGTTACATATTGTTGCACAACAAACTACCCCAAACCTCACTGTATAAAACAATAAGTATTTATTACCTCACAGTTTGAGTACAGAAATTCAGGAGAGCTTTAGCTGGGTGGTTCTTGCTTATGGACTCCATGAGATTACAATCAAGATGTAAAAAGTGTCTAAAATTTTGATGGGGCCAGAGAATGTACTTCCAAACCAGCTGACTGACTTACACAACCACAGAGGCTGCAGCTCCTCAGTGCATGGAACTCTCCACGTCCTCACTACAAGGCTGCCTGCTTCTCCCTGAGAGATTTCCATGGCAGCTCTTCCCAACACTGAACAAGCACATCTTTGATGAACCAGTCTAGTATTCATACAATATCACTCCCACAATAAACATACAGGTACAGAAACTGGCCCTATCAAAGTGAAATAGGACCTAACTACCAAGGCATGAGATGCTATTTGGAGGTGATTTTAGAAACTATCTATGACCTTTTCCTTCTTCTTAAACATGTGTCCAGATCTTTGGGTTCCTGGTGTAAAATCTGTACAGACATATAAAAATCAAAGCATGTAAGGTACTGAGAATCATGACTGTAGTCCAAGGTCCACAGGAACTCAAATGCAAGCAATCCTTTGCCTTTGGACAAAGTGATCCTCCTGGAAAAAGGGATTCTCTGATCCTAACTTTACCCCTACTTGACACTAGCATCAAGCCAACAGGGGAACTAGGATCTCAACATGAATAAGAATGATGTCAAATATTCTTATAAGCCAGCAAAAAGAAAGATAGGATGCCTTGAATCTCTTTGGCTGAGTTTTCCAGTGGACAGAGAACAAAATGAGAAGAAACCGGATCCTACCTTTAGAAGACTTCTGATGGTTGCAACCGAAGCTCATCATTCCCCCTACTGACTTTTTCATGCTTGTTATTTTTGCTGCACAATTAGCTTTTTAATATATATTATCTGATTGCCAGATAATGACAATTGCTTTGATGAGCAATTTAGTACATTATTACATGTTCTGGGAATAATTATATCTGAGCCTAAATTCCCCCCAAGTATGTTGCAAACTCCTTGAAGTCAGGGAAATTACTTAAGCTTATTACTCATTGCACCATCAGTGACAACAGAAATATGTCCCCAACACACACACACATACACACACACATACATACACACACCTGCTATCACACACATTCACAGCATGGGCACAGAGCTCAGTAAAGAACAAGATTTATTTACCCCTTTTTACAAAAATACTAATAGGGCTTAACTAGAATTATACTGATATAGTCATTATTTCCTTAAAAGCAGAGACATGTATAAACTACACCTCAAAGAAACACTATACACTATTCAACACAGCCCTGGAACTCAAGGAATCAAAAAGAACCACAGTGCACAGTCACGTTGTCCTAGAAACTCACAGCCATTCTCATAAATGTATATTCACAGTCTCCCTAGTGCATTCTACTTACTTCCTTATTCTCCATTCATTTAACATTTTTGAGCACCATGTATCACATTCCAAATTAAAAGTGGGGAACTCAAAGATGAAGTGAGGCGGTCTTGGCTCCTATACAAACAGGTAACTGGTTCAGGGAAGCAGCTGCCACCCCTAAGGATATATTTACAAAAGATGGTACAGGAGTACAGAGGTTAAATCTTCCTGAGGGTCTGACAGCCCCGTACAAAGAAGAAGGATAAGAAGCTTGGCACTACATCTGGAAGAGGAACAGGCTGGCACTGCTGGTTTCAGGGGTCCAAGCCAGAAAACTATCAGAGAGGGCTTTTCCTTGTGGTTTGAGACTCCCTAGGCCAACACAGAAACGTAAATGAATCCTTGATAATGGGACATAACTCAGGCAGGACCCTGGCCCTTTCCACCCAGTTTCTGTTGGAAGGACCAGAACAGTGAGGAAGGGGAAAGAATTCTTAGAAAGGAAACCAACTGGCCTTTCCACAGGGAGGGCTGGCAGTTGCACGTCTAGCCCTACAGAGACCCAACTTCAAGGGGGGAGAAAGTACCGTTTGGTGATACAGGGAAGAAAAGAATCCCTGTCTCCCCCACCCCAAATGTTTTTTTTTTTATTTTTTTTTTGTCTATTTGAGAAGATGGGCCTTCACCTGTATTTCAAGGAGGCCTCCCTCCTTGATAGGGAAGAGGGATAAGAGGGAAGTTTTTGCCTAAGGAGTAAAAGAAACGAAAGAGAGCAAGGCCAGGGGACTAAGAAGTGATTAACAAGGTCTGCAATCTTGTCTCCAAAACAGTGCAACCAGAAACTCTGGGGAGCACTTGGATGGAGGAAAGTGGAATGAGGTGTATCAGAGGACTGAGAAGTCACAGCTGAGAAGCAGGAAAAGGAGTGGGTGGGGCTGGCTGAAAAGATTGCTGGGGGGTGAGAGGGAAATGGGAGTGCTTAGAGGAAGGGCTTAATCGGGGCTCTGCCTGTGGGGAGGGGAGAGAAGGAGAGATTTGGCTGCTCTTGGAACCTGGAAGAGCAGTTGTCTGGGTACACAGAGAGTGTTTTCCACTGCCCTTTTTCCTTTTGCTGAAGCCAGAAAACACAGTGGCACTATGTGTGTGGCAGGGGCAGGCATGGAAGGAGAGAGGAGTACATCTTATGACCAAGTGCCTTCTGCCTGGATAAATGTGTCCTTGGCCAGCATCAGCAACTTTTTTAAGCCTCAAGGTACTAAGGTACAAAAATCACACAAAATATCTTCCACGTGTGTGTCTTCCAGAAAGCATCTGGCCAAGGGCCTGGTCTGTGAGCAAATTCAGTGAGGGCTGGCTATTTTCACAGGTACAGGTGGGCTACACACCACTACAGTGAAGACATGGACTGTTGGATCCCAGCTGAGAGTCTGTGTTCAGATTGAGGTCTCTGTCTTAGAAGAACAGCCCTGATAAATTCCAGACTTCCAGGGAAAGGGTGACCAAGAAGGCCTGGAAATTGTCAAATACCACAACGACATATTAAAAAAAAAAATGTTTAAGTAAAGAAATCTGTGTTTAAACTAGATTATATTTATGGGGCATGGGGGCGTTCATGTGAAGAGAATGTAATTTTCTGATTCACTTTAGGAAAAATAGTATGCTGTAAAAGATGCTGAAGCCAACAGTCACCTTCCTTAACTCCTCAGTGGCCTCAATTTTCTCATCTGTACATTGGGGTGAGTTGACCTATCTCAAGATGATTGTATTGACTAAGTTAATACATGTAAAGTGCTTAAAAGATTTCTTGGCACATAGTAAATGCTCAATAAACACCCTTCAGTTATTGGTTGTTACTGTTACTATAATATCCCGGGTAAGACTTTAGGGTGTCACATGGCAGTCCAGTATTTTTTAACAGTTCCAGCAATAAAGAAATAGAAACAGCCACTTTTGATGTAGTAATTCTCTCTTACTGAAAGAGATCAAGAAGTCCCTGATAATAACTAATCAGTCATTGGAGGGGCGATTCCTCAAGGACAGAAGTAGGCTTGTCTTCTCATAAAGCCTGTGTGCTGTGTGCATCCACTGTGAAGAAGGTAAGTTGAGGTCAGTCCCATGGGGTGATCCAGCGCACCACTAGGGAGCAGCAGAGCCCGAGCTGGGATTGCTTTGTCTACAGAAAACAGTGCACCAGGTTTTCTTCTTTCTTGTCAAAGTCGCGCAAAGCTGCGGGAATCCCACAGCGACCGATCTTCCTGCCAGTCCCCTGGGGTCCTGCTCCCGCTGGGAGGCAGCCAGAACGTCTGTCCTTCCAGGAGGCGTGGTCTCCCCGGCCACGCCCTCGCGGCTCAGCCAATCCCCCGGCCGCAGAGAAGAGTGTCACCCGGGGGCGGTGCCCCGTGGACCACGTGGCCGGGAGGCGCCAGTGCAGGCAGGGGGTCGGTTACCCCGCCCCGAGGGCGGGCGGACAACGGGGCGGGGCCGGAAGGGCCGGACTGACCCGGTGACCCCGGTTTGGTGCCCTCCCCCAGCGATGGGTGTGCAGCCCCCCAACTTCTCCTGGGTGCTCCCCGGCCGGCTGGCTGGGCTGGCGCTGCCTCGCCTGCCCGCCCACTACCAGTTCCTGCTTGACCTAGGAGTGCGACACCTGGTGTCCCTGACCGAGCGCGGGCCCCCGCACGTCGACAGCTGTCCGGGCCTCACTCTGCACCGACTGCGCATCCCAGACTTCTGCTCGCCGGCTCCGGACCAGATCGACCGCTTCGTGAAGATCGTGGACGAGGCCAACGCCCGGGGAGAGGTCAGCGAACCGGGGACGCGATCTGGGGGAGAAGCGCGGGGCGACCGGATGACCAGCCGAGACGGGGCAGGAGTGGCCAGGATAGGAGACCGGAAAAGGGGTGCGGCTGGGTGAGCCAGCCTAGGAGGCAGCAGGGAAAAGCCAGCAGACGGGCGAGAGGGAGAAAGAGAAGGGGGTGGACCGATTTGGGAGAGATGGAGTTAAAACCAAAAGGAGACGGCTTACCGTTTTCTAGAGCAGTGCCCTGCAAATATAACGGATACACATCTGGAATTTTAAATTTTCTAGCAACCACAATATTTAAATTTTCTAGCAACCACAATATTTTTCAAAAATATTTTTCAAAAGTGGTGAAATTAATCTTGGAAATAGTTCAGTAAATCAAAAATATTGTCATTTCACCATGTAATCAGTGTAAAGCAAATGCTGTGTGTGTGTGTGTGTGTGTGTGTGTGTGTGTGTGTGTGTGTGTAGACTGAACTAAAGAGCTTTACAGTGAGCTATATACTAGCCTTTTTTTTTTTTCTTTGAAACAGGCTGGGCTCAACAGTTCTCTTGCCTCAGCCTTCCAGAATTCTGGGATTGCCCAGTTTATAGTAAATTCTGAATAAACTATTTCCATTTTCCTTCATGCGTCATCTCCAAACCTTAGTGTATATTTCACCGCCCATCTCAGTTTGGACTGGCCACGTTTCAAGTCCTCAGTAGCCATACATGTCTATGGCATCCATGTTCGATCTGGGAAGGCAGCTCAGGTCTGGAACCCTTTGATGGTACTTGTCCTCTGAGGGTCTCAGATTTGGGAACAGGAATCCTGCTCAGATGGAGCAGAAGAGTACTGGGGAAGCCCCACACCACCAAGCTTCCTCTTCACAGGCCGTGGCAGTGCACTGTTTCCTGGGATTCGGCCGCACCGGCACCATGCTGGCCTGCTACCTGGTGAAGGAGCGAGGCTTGGCTGCAGGAGACGCCATTGCTGAAATTCGGCGCATTCGACCCGGCTCCATTGAGACCTATGAGCAGGAGAAAGCAGTCTTCCAGTTCTACCAACGAACTAAATAAGGGGCCTCGGCAGCTTCTGCCAGGCCCCCACCCCGCTGCCTGCATGTGCCAGTAGGGCCAGAGACAAAGGGAAGTGGACTCAAGCTTTAAGCTCTCCAGCTCCCACTGGCTTCCACTGAACTGAAGCAGCCCTTCCTTGCAGGTGGGTCCTGATTGACAGGATGCCTGGGGTCCCGCTGAAGTGGGGAAAAGGGATTCCCAATGCTGCTTCCTTGAATAAATAAAAGAGCCAGCTCATGCTGCACAGCACTTTACAAAGCACTCCTATACTTCCTACACTTCGTCCTAACCCTGTGCTAGAGGGAAGGCAAAGACCAGCCCTGTTCTTTGAGGGTGCCAAGGTGCAGAGAGGTCCAAGGTCACATCTAGAAAGTGGAAAGATGGGTCAGGACTGCAACACATATCTTCAGCTTCTTGAAGATTTTGAACCTTTGTGCATCTATTCCCTGACGATGCTTGATATGATTTCTGAGGACCTGGTCAGTGAAAAGGATGCAAATCCCAGCATCCCGGGCCAGCAGATCTCTGTTGATGCCGCCCATCAGCCAAGGCTGCTCCATGTGTGTCACCCCTGCCCCTCTCAAGGCAGAGACAGCCTGGATGTCAGGTTCACAGATGACCACCATCTCCATCCCCCTAGAGTGGGCATCTCCTACCATCTCCTGCCAGCCCCATCCTCAGACCAAGGAATCCTGAAAATGAGATGGTCTTTGTGATTGTGCAGAGTGGATATTTGATAAATAAAAGCTCTAAGGTTAGGAACGTTGACCATGTTTCTCAGATGTTATCCCTCCACGTTGCTTTCCATCGCGCCATCCACACACTCTTTCAGTTTGTGAGAGATGGAGCAGATGATACACAGTAACCAAAAGGACTTTTCACTATGTCATCAGCCTGAATTGCTATAGGCTGGGCTGAATAAGGCAGAATTCGCCCTGAAATACATATAGGGTGTCTGTATGTACCAGACTGTTAGAAACAGAGGCTGCCCGGTAAAATAAGATAAAATACTTGCCCTTAGGAGCTCCTGAGAGCATTGGTACAGAGTCTAGTCACACATAATGAATGTTAGAAACCATGTCTGTCGTTCCAGGTACAGGGACACACAGGGCAGGAAAGAGTCCAGACTCCCCTGTAGACACTATCTCTTGTAGCCCAGGCCAGAGCCAGGCCTAAGCCACCCATTCCTCAGTACTTTCTCCCTTGCACCACCACCCAACTCTCATCCAACTCATCCTTACACAAAAGATCTACCACGCAACGCATCAACAATCCGAGATGCTTTAAGACCCCACCCTGGCACCACCACATTTTCTTCTCTGTGTTGAATCTGAAGGATCAGTTCCTTCACTTTTTCTTCATTTCCGACCTGTTCTTTCCAGGTGAGGATATGTCCCACAGAGAAGATACCCACAATTGTAAGCAGCCAGGCTGCAACCAAAGATTGAGAAAAAGCACAGAGTGGAGTCACTGAATGAAACCCTTATTCACCTCTCACCAAAAGCTCCAGCCATCTTACTACCCCACCACTTCTACCCCTACAGCATGCCCCAGCCTGTGTCTTGAGCATCTCCCAAAGAACCGTGTGTGTGTGTGTGTGTGTGTGTGTGTGTGTGTGTGTACACATGGGTGTGTGCTTACCCATACTTTCAGTGGAAGAAGTAGGGCAGAAAGGGTGTGAAAGCCCCTGTCTGGGCCTCTTGGCTCCATTCTGAGGGCTAGCAATGATAGGGGACAGGTGACAGGTTTGAAGCTGTACCCCAAGTTTATGTCTCCACACAGTCCCGACCTGCTGGGCTCATACAGCCGATCCTCATCTTTTTTGCCTCTCAGTTCCTCCTGCTCCATCTCCCCACGTCTTCTGCACTGCAGGAGCAGAATCTGCCCTTCCTTTCTTCCCAAATCTCCTTTGAAGGAGACAGAAAATTTTTCTAACCCCATTAAAGCCCTGTGTGCAGCCTCCCTTCCCATAATTTAAGCAAGTCTCCTCTGCCTCAAGAGTTCCTTAGGGAAATAAACATATAATTATGTGCTTAAGGAAATCGCTTTTTAAATAAGTATGAGTTGACTTGAAATGAAAAACTCTGCCCTTATGCTTCCATCTACCTTGAAACACTGGTCCAAAGCTCCATTTGGGTTCATCCCTGCTCCTCCAACCCCCGCCCAGATTCTTTGCCTTCTCATTATCCCTTCTTCTGTATGTGCCCATGCATGAAGAGTAACAGATTAACCATGACCTTTACCCATTCTGTCCCAAACTGAGACAGCAGGTGTGAACAACAAATGTCCTCCATTGAAAAGGCATCTTTGCACTGCATCAGACCAGGTTTCCCAGCCTTAGCACCCCTGACATTTGGGGCTGTCCTGTGCACTGCAGGGTATTTCCCAGAACCCCATTAGATGCCAGTAACACACACACACACACACGCACGCACACACACACACACACACACACACACAGAGTTGTGACAACCAAAGATACCTCTAAACAGTGCCAAATGTCACTTGTGGTGAACAAAATCTGTTCCAGTTGAGAACCACTGCATCTGACCAACGGGCAACAGCTGACATCATCAGCTGTCATTTCCTATGGGAGTAGAGGGGGGAACAGACGGGCGGGCACACATCTTAGTAGACAGAAAGCCCAACTCCGACCCATTTACCTTTTAATCCGTCTCTGGCAGGCACCCCCAGTCCTTCAACTTTCCCAGGCTAGGTTTCCAAGATGGCAGCAGGCATCCCTAACTTTCTGTATCCACTAGTGTTCTTTCAATGAGTTGCTGATGAGCATAGCTCCAGCAACAACTTCTTCCATGCCTGTGTTTTGGAAAGTCCCATTGTGTGTCTACTCTAGTATGTGATCAGGGTTCTGTGCTGAACAGATGCTTTCCTATCCATTAACCACATTATCTGGGGTTTTCACTAATCACCTCTTGGATTCCTCTCCCAGAAAAGTGTCCAGATGTAGAAATAACTGAAATCAGGCTGGGAGGAGAACCAGCCATACTCTTCTTTGAGAAGATTCTCCCCTAGCCTGGTTCTCCCACCTTGATGTACCCCGTGGGGTGTTCTGCCTGGGTCTTTGTGCTTTCTGGGTTGTAGGTTCCATGGCAGACAAGCTATGTGCCCCAGCACACAGCTTCCCACTGTAGAAAGAGCCCCACACCTCCCTTGGAATTAGCCTCAGTCAACAAACCTTATAACCACTCACAGCATGAAGGTATCCTGTCCACAAGGCACTCATCACCGCCCTGGCTGACAAGGTCTGCTCCTTATGTATATTCTCCTGCCTGCCCCACCCACTAATCCCAAAATCAGCTCTCCCCAGGTGATGATCAGCTCTCCCCAGCATGTTACCCGGTTGGGAAATTGATCCAAACAATAAACCCTTAGCCAAAACAAACTGCATTCATTTTCCAGGCTTCAAGTCAAAAATTCTTCTATCTGCAGCTCAGCATTCTTTCTACGAAGGAAAGTAATGTGATCTCACAAGATTGTTCTCACAAAACAGTGGCAGTCACCACTGATGCATCTCCTACTTAGTCACAACTGTCCTGTGCTTGCTGATACGATCCTATTGCCATTATGTATGAAGTGCTTACCATGTGGTGGGATTTACATACAAGGGATGTTTAAAACATATGGTGAATGTTTAAAATTTTTTGAAAGATTTATCACAGTAAAAGACACATTGCCGTTAACCCAGTCAAAATACTCCCCCTTGCTTTACATACATTTATCCCATCATTCTTGCAACTTTCTGAACCAACTTTGGATGTCTTCTTTTGTGTGTCTACAAGGTTATGATCAAAAGTATGATGAATGCTGCTGCCAGGTGCCATCCAGCCAAAAGGCAGGCTCGTAAAAACATGACAGTGTGTCCTCATCCATGTGTTCACAGAACCTGGTACAGCACAACTTCCGGCTCTCATCAAAAATCAAAATGACCATGAAAGATAAATGTTTTCAATCAGGTCAAGACATTAAACAAGCCACAACAGTACAACTAAAGACATTCTTAAAAGAGGACTTTTACAACTGCTTCAGCAAGTGGCCAGCATGATGGGATAAATGTGATGGACATGAGGGTTATTGAGGGAAATTAATGGCAATGTGTCTTTTACTGTAATAATTTTTAAATACTCATAGTTGTTGATTATACCTCATACATTGGTTTGTATTGCTTTATCCTTTACAATTTGGGTAGCCAAGTATTCCTTCCTTTTTATAGATATGGAAATGAAGATTTAGGAAGATGAATAACATACCAGAAATCACTCTTTTATTGAAGAAGCTGCCAAGTTATCTCATGAACCCAGAACTCTTATTTCTTTGAGCAAACATACACCTGCTCAGACTTTCTGTGGCTCCGGAGATGCAGAAGGGACTGTCTTCATTATCAGAGATGACCATAGGACCCATCTTACATACATTCCCTGTAGCAACCCATTTCTGCATATTTGCGGAGGTCAGAAAACAACCCTGTTCTGTACTATACCTAATGCTGAAGGCAATGTGCAGCTCTTAAACATACAGCCTGTTCACTGAAGGCCAAAATAGTGAATTCTCATCAGTGTGGTCCTGTCACATCTACTGTTATGGTTTGTGTCTAGGTGCCCCCCACCACCCCAAGCCTCATGCAATCAAGGATGTGTCTGAATCTAGCATTCATGATTGGTTCATTGTCTAACACTGGGATTGGTGGTGTCAGTGCTATACCTGCCCAGGGGTGGAGCCCACATACAGTATAAGGGCAGAAAGAAGGCATGTCTTTCCCCTTTTGCTCTGTTAGCTCTTGCAGCTTATGGTGGCCATGAATGGCTGCCCTGCCATGCCATCCTGCCTTGGAGCCAGCTGAGTATGGACTGAAGCCTCCAAGAACTGTAAGAAATAAACCTTTCCTTCTTTCATGTTGGGTATCAGGTATTTTGTCTCAGCAACAAGAGAAAAGTAAAAGTAACAAGACATCCACTGTTACCTAATTCAGAGCACACAGATGTCCTCACTCAGCAGGACAGTCCTTAGTCATATGTGACTGGCATGGAGCCCCAAAAAAGGTCCTTTTACATTTGATGATTTATTTTAAAATCCTTCATGCCCTTTCTGATGTTACTGTTGTGTAACCCCTTAATGCATACCAGGCACTGGGCCAAGTACTTCACAGACATTACCTCATTCAGTCCTCAAAAAATAGAACCTATGGACAAAGTATTGTTTCCATAACCAATTAACAGATGAACAAACTGAGACCCAGAGAGATTTTAAATTGCTTGCCCAAAGTCACACAATAAAGAAACATTCTGACTTTGAGCTAACAGTACACTACCTTCCCCCACAAGATTATGATTATAAAATACATAATAACATCTTGGGTTCCCCAGAGTGTGGGCATTTGGACTCATGGGACCATCCCTGGAGCCCTCTGACTGCATGGCTTCCCGAATATGCTGCCCAACTCTTCCTCAACACAGCCCTGGTTGGGGAATGAGCCAGCTAGCAGCACCGTCCACATCCCCAGCTGACTTCTCAACTCTCCAACACCATCACAAATGCAGTCCCCAGCCGATTTAGAAGTGAGTTATATAAGCACATCTTCCATTACGTTTAAAGCTTTCTCGAGCTATTATGGATTCAAGGCAAGCTCTCAAGAAAGCAGCGTGCTCGCCCACGCACCACCTCAGTGCATGTCCATGCCTCAAGCTGATGACTTATTTGCAACCTTGATAACTGGATCCTTTGTGTAGTTACTTAAGTTGCTTGAACCACTCTCATCTTGTTTTTCCCTTGACTTTTTCTATCCCCATGCATGATACCAAGGAACAAATGAAGGATGTCACTCCACTTTGAATTTCCAGTATACAATACTTCAGTATGGCAAACAGTTCTGGGATGATTCTCTCAGCTTTTACAATAAACACACCATCTCTTCTTTACTCATATATGTTGAGTAGTGACTCTGCCCCAAATCCAAGATGGAGCTATGGAAATGACAATCAGGTCAGCCGCTCCATGAGTGACACTGCCTATCTCCTCCAGTAGGTTTTAGGTGCCCATAGGCTCCTCCGTCTCAAGAAAATGATTTGATTTGCATATTTTCTGTAGGTACCCTACATGAGATCTAGCTGAGACCACAGCAGAATTTTATAAAGTAGCCACACTGGTGTCAGTCAGAGAGGCAAGACCGTGCCATGTTTGATGATGACATATAAGGAGCTAAGGAATCCAATTCTTTCTTTCATCTCCTCCCTCATTTCAGATGTTCCTGTCTCCTCAGCCTTTGTCCTGTCTACCCTACCTGTGTTGGGGTCCCCAAGATAACTGTCATTTGGATGATTCATAGAAGAGCTCCTAGAACTCATACAAGCTGTTTGGGTCTTGTATATGGGGTTTATTGCAGTGAAAGGATACAAACTAAAATCTGGAAAGGAGAAAGACACATAGGAAAGATTCTAGAAGGGAGGCACAAGCTTCCACTTTTCCACTCCCAAAGCATTCATGTAGTGTTCAATTCTCCTAGCAACAATGTGTGACAACACATGCAAAATATTGCCAGTCGAGGATGTTCCCCTGAACCTCACTGTCCAGAGCTTTTATTTAAGGTCAGTCACATAAGTACCCGGAATGTGTCAGACTGACCTTAACCACTCAGTCTCCAGCCCCAGAAGAGATCAAATTCAAACAGCATGGCTCAAAGCAGCCTGGGCATAGAAAATCAGGTGTTCCCCACAGACCGTGTTGTTAGCATGAACCATCTGGCTGGCCTAAGGTCTTAGATATACACATTTATTGGACAGGATATACTAAGGGTTCAGAGGTCATATGTCAGGAGCTGCTCATTGTGCAGGGCAACCCAACCTACTGAGTCAACCTTTACTGCACAATGCTGGATACTGTGCATCCTCTCCATGTGACAATCCAGGTAGCTGTTACTCCCTTTACTTGGCATGCTGTGTTCCTTAGTTTTTTGCCTGGATCCCAGGTCATACTAGCACCTAGTAGTCTCAATATACATATCACTTCCTCAGAGAAAGTTTTCCATTAGTTCCCCACACATATTCCCCAGCACCATCCTTGACTGCCTATCATGATTCAGTCAGATATTTAGTATGTATCTCTCCTGCCAGAGTCTGAGGGCTCTGTCTCTTCTTCCAGCACCTAGCACAACTTTTGGTACATGCATACTCAATTAAACACAGAGTAACTGATGTGCTGTCACATACCTGGTTGTCTTCAGCAAAATGAAAAAAAGGTAAGAAAATAAACTACTAGATGCATAAGTTAGAGGCGGAATATGTGACACACATACACTCTTAAGTATGAATGGGAAGATGGATGCATACAACTGGAAAATACACAGTGCATAACTATTTAAGCAATGCTATAGTATTAAAGATGTAAGAGGAGTGAGTCTGATGAAATTGGGAAAGTTGAACCTTTCAAAGAGACATGGCTGGCATGGTTGGATATCCTGAAGAGCTATAGAAATGTTTGGTGATATTTAAAATATCAGTAGTATGTGCTGGGAGCAGAGTCCAGCAAGAAGTGGGTAGGATGAGTGGGTGTCAGTGAGGGGAGGGAAAGACAGTGGAATCAATGGCATAGATGAAATAATGTCATCCAGTGGGCGGCAGAGAACACATGGTAGGTAGTGAAAGGGCAGCAGAAACTCATGCCAAAGCAGAAGGACCATAATCTGATCAAGACTGTGGAACCACCCTAGGTTTTTGAGTAAAGGACATGTCACTAAGTCCAATTTTTCTTAAGCTACATTCTGGCAGAATGGCCCCATTACTTAGCAGCAGTATGGTGCTTTACGATTTAACGTTGTCAGAGAGTAACGAGGCCTCACTGCTGCTGGTTTAAGACTTTTCAGAAGATAAGAGTTTAAGTAAGAACCTGCTTTTCCCTCTTGCTGGAAGTTAATGACTTTAATGCTTTGCAAAAGAAAGTCAAAGGGTTGTTAAGTCAGAGTGCTCACCCTCTGGGCTTGCAAGTTATGATTTTTTAATGCTTTCCAAATGGGAAAGGCTCTCAAGGGAGTGTCATCCTTACATGCCAGAAATATCTGTCTTTCAGATGGCAGCTGGCACTGGCTTCTGCACACTCACCATTCTGCCTGATTCACTGGTGTCACATTTTAAACCAGGCCATTGCCATATCGCAGTTGACCAGATTCAGATGTTCTCAGGGGCAGTGATCCCTGGTGCTGGGCTCAGCCCAGTATTCCAGTATCCCTCCCTGTTGTCCTACGGCCAGGGACTATCCTGATTATCCAAGCCTTTTGCCTCGGTTTCCCTACCCACTTCCATCCCCTCTCCATTACATCTGTGCCCTTACCTTCAAACTTGTTTTCTCCAAATAATGGTCAACTCATCAAGTGCAGAGGTGCCAACCAGACCAGACCAGGTTCTATGTCTCCCTGTAAGTGGAGGCTTGTGGGGGTGGGGGACTCCAAAGACAGCATGCCCCTTAGTTACACACAGGATCTCTGAAGGAATCAAGGCAGCTGCAAACACCAGAGCCCCCAAACATATAGCTCTCCTGGTTGACATTCTCCAACTGAAGACCTAAAGAATAACAAACCAGTGTGGGCACCCACGAGCCTCCCCCAACCCCCAACAAGTGGCTTCAGAACCCAAAGTGGGATCGGGAGGAAAGGGTGACACTGTGTTCTTCAGATCTGAGGCCCTCAGAACTGCACTGGCATGTGCTCTCAGATCCGTCCAAGGAGGAAGAGAGATGGGGGATTGTGCTGGAGTCCCTAGAGTACCCTGCCACCCACCCTGACACTTCCTCTCATCTATTAACCTAGAAGCCACAAGGAAATCCAGAGGAATCTTAGGTGAAGAAAATCAGAAAGAAATTAGACAAACACAAATTAAAACAACGATAAGATATGATTTTATGTACGGCAGTGCTGAACAGACATCAAATCTCAAAATACTAAACCTAAGGGGAAAACAAAATTATCAAAGTTCTGGGTATTTGTAGTTAGTACAAATCTGTGGAGAATAAATACTTCATGATATATAATATCTATATGAATATTTATGGACAAATTCTGCTTTTGAGCAACTTAGAGACATGTATGAAGTTGTTGATTTATTCATTTACTCCATACGTATGTATCGAGCACCTACTATGAACCAGACCAAACTCTGCGGGGTGACAATTGAGCATCACCACAAGACAAAAAATTCTGCCCTCATGGAATATACATCACCATTGTTTAAGTAGCCAGAAACTGAAAACAATCTAAAAAGATATTTTTAGGAAAAATAAGAAAACAGTGCCCTGGAATACTAGCATCAATATAAATGTGTCTTGGAAACAACATTGGGTAGATAGGAAAGAAACTTGCAGAATATTAAATACAGAATAAAAACAAACAGGACTATGAGTTGTTTATGGAGAGTTACACATGTTATAAAAATAACTAGTTTGGACACCCACCAAACTCAGGATCTCAGCTGCCTCCCAGCAGGAAGGGTGAGAAAAGACCAGTGAGAACTGCTTTATATCTTAAAGGAAACATCCACAGCAAATAGATATGTGAAAGGAAAATGTTAGCTTTGTATATTTCGAATTTTAAGCGTATAAGTAGATGTTCATTTTAGCAACGGAAGACCTTTTTAAGTTTTCGTTCAAGATGAGGGGATTTTTCTTTTGCACTGTGTTCAAATTTTATAAAAGAGGGAATAGGAAGATTAGACACCCCATCTCCCAGCGACCCTTGGGGTTGGGACACTTGTACGTTTTATGCACATTTGGTATCCTGACGTCCACCCACCGGCCAGTGACTACCCAACTAAGAGCCCAGCGGAGTACCGCGTGCTACATGGCGCCCCCTGGTGGCCGGATCAGCGGAGTCATTCGAGGGGGAGAGTGGAGACTGGAGTTTGCACTGTTCTCCATCACTACTTGAACAGGTAGAGTTAGACATCTGACATCACTAAAGTTGCCCAGCCTGGCCCTGTGTGCCACAGCGAACGTGACCACGGAAGCCACATCTGCCGGTCCAGATCCACCTCACAGACCACGCTAAGGAAATGTGCAAGGCCCGCTAGCGGGGATACCCAGCGCGGGCTGTGGGTCGCTGGGGCACATGCGTGGGGTAAGGGGGTGAAATAATGTATGGGGTTCCTCCGGGAAAGGGAGGAGGAGACTGGAATTAGGGGAGTGAACCTGGGGCTTCCGTAGGTTCAGGGCAGTGTATTTCTTTAAGAAATACCTGAAGCAAATAGAACCAAAAAAACTGAAAATCAAATTTTAATGCTGGGAAACAGCCACCCAGATGTACTTGCTGAAGTCGCTCGATTGTTTAATAATGTGCTTCAATTCATCGTGTATTATTTATTTATTCCTTCATGCATTCGTTGGTTTTCGGAAGGGGGAATGCAGGTGTGGTAGATTGGGGAAGCGCCTCCGAAGAAAGCCGAGTGGATAAAGAGGACGCTCCCGCCTCAGCAAAGCTGAAAGCGCACGCGTTGCATGCTGTGCAAGAGTCAAAGAGGCCTTCGAGGTGAGGTCGGTGAAGGATGTGGGAGTCTCCGGGAAGCTGGGGAGATAAGGAAAGTTGAAGTGTACTTTAGAGAGGAATCAATAGGCTTTGGTAATAGACTAGATGGGCAGCGTGACTCTGCGGTTTCTACTTGAGCAGCCGGGGCAGGAGGGAGGGAGTTTGAGAAAACTATGCGGTGAGAAAACTCCAGCGTCTCAGCTTCAGGGCCAGGCTGGGCAACTTTAGTGAGAACTTGCCTCGAGTAAAAAAAATTTTAGGTTGAGGAGAGGGTGTATCTTAGACTCCCTAGTTTAAATCCTCAATACTGTAAAAAAAATTGCTGATGGAGAGAAGGGCAAGAACAAGGAAATGACTGTTGATTGCAAGGAGAGGGGTGAAGAGTTTTATTTTGGCCTTGTGAAGTCTGAGGCGCTTGTGAGCCACCCAGACGGAGCAGTGCTGCTATGAACTGTACATACCAGGGCCGGAAGTCCATGGCACAGATAGGGTCAGGTCAGGGGGTATCAATCTGGGTGTCACTAGTATGGTATTTATTTTTTTTTTAATTTTATTTAAAGAGAAAAAAAAAGCAATACAGAAAAACGGGTAGAAACAATACAAAACCTCAAAAAAAAGCCATAAATCACTAGTTGACAAACCACATACTGTCCTCCCAGAAACAGCTGTTCATGTTACAAAATTAAGGCATACAAAGTGAACACACAGTGAGGCTGCAAACAGAAAAAAAAGGATGGAATAAAGCCAATTGAGACAGTATAGTGAAATTGGCACAGAACATCACAGCAGGTCACCAGGACAACAGCAACAGGCAACATTGTATACCTCGTTGTCTTCACAATAGTTGTTCTTCTACTAGGTACAGCAAAATCAAAGAAATACACATTATAGAACACATCAACACAGAGTATTGAATAGAGCAACACCGTTAATCAGGAC